>JAGVVM010006192.1:0-10250 GCA_019149425.1 Psidium friedrichsthalianum
TTCGCGGCTTCCCCCTTTTTTCTGAGTATTTAGATTTTGTTTTTTTCTTTACCTCGATAGAGAAATGGCATTAAAAAAAACAATCGATTTTCATTTGAGATCTTTTTTGTCAATTCAATGAAAAGTGTGTGTATCAAGCGATTTTCGGCGTGGACATCCATTTACTATCTGCTGAAAACAAAGATAAATTAGTGCTTACGATATCAATGTCCGTCAAATCTTCCAATTTATGATAATGGTATTTGCATTTTTTCCTTTTCCAAATTTCCATAAATTTTCCATGATATTGTAGAATTATAAATGGTAATGCTTGCACAACGGTCAGACTATTCAATGCAGTGTGAGCGTGCTATGCAAGCCACAATTTCTTTTTCATAATTTCTTTTTTTTTTTTACTTCGATGTGCCTACGACAATTAAATGAGGGGCAAATATTGCATCGTTACTCACTGGGAGTAACAGTACTGTCATGCTGGCACTCCCGTTGTTAAATTTATATTTGAGTAGCTTCCCAAATATCTGAGCAAAAAGTACTGCACATGGTGTAACAAAAAAGAAGAAGATCAGTTGAATGACAAACACAAAAGCATATAATTAATAAATGTTAGAACAGATTGTTAAAAACAAGGTTCTCCTAAATTGGAAAACTTGTAGCTTGCAAAAGAAATTGTTTGTTTGGATTTAATATTATGTCAAAAGTATCAATCTTTCTTTTACACTAAAAATTAAAAAAAAAACCATTGATGAGAAATATTTGTGAATTTGCATATCAATAATTTTCATGTTGAGAGAGAGAGCCAGAGGGAGATATCCGGGAACATCTTTTTTGTGAATTCGGCTTCCTTCTTTGAGTCGCGAATTGGTGATTATGTACGCGCCGGGCATCCATGGCCGCCCCGCCCTTATCCACCCCACCACCACCGCCACCACTCTTCCCTCACCTTCTGTCCTCCCAAAACTCTCCTCTTCGTCTCCACCTTCCTCGTCACTCACTCTCTAAACCGAAGCTGCTCCAGTCCACCGCCACCGCCACCGCCACCGCCACCTCCACCGCCACCTCCACCTCCACCTCCACCTCCACCTCCACCTCCACCTCCACCCAATTTCTCTTACCTCAACGTCCACCGCCACCAATCCCACAACCCTTTCTCTCCGGAAGCCGACGCCTTTTCCCGTCTCAGCCTTCAATGGCCCTTCTCCGCCGGGCGCGGGGGATTCTCTCGCTGACGGCTGCTTCGACTTGCTTCGCTTCTCCGTGAGTTACGGCGATGTCGACCTCGCCAGAGCCGTGCACGCTCTCGTCCTCAAGCTTGAGGAAAATCCCAGTTTGGGCAATGCTCTCATCGTGGCGTACCTCAAACTTGGGCGCACTTCGGATGCGTACAGCGTCTTCGACGGGCTTTCACATCCCAACGTGGTTTCTTATACGGCCGTCGTCTCCGGTCTCGCGAAGGCGGGCGAGGACTCGAAGCGGTGGAGGTTTTCTTCAGATTGATGAGTTCTGGTATTCAGCCAAACGAGTATAGCTTCGTGGCGATTCTTACCGCTTGTATAAGGCTGACCGAATTGGAGCTAGGTCTGCAAGTCCATGCTTTGGTGGCTAAAACAGGTTATTTAGAAAGCGTTTTCGTTTCAAATGCACTAATGGGTATGTACAGTAAATGCGAGTGTCTGGATTCTGTTCTTGAACTGTTTGAGGAAATGCCTAAGAGAGACATTGCTACCTGGAATACTGTAGTTTCAGGATTGGTGAAGGCCCAAATGTACCAGGGCATTTGAATCTATTCGGCAAATGGACCAAAATGATGGTTTTAGAGTCGATTATATGACTCTTTCTGCGCTTTTGACGCCTGTACTGATACTAGTAGTTTAATTAGAGGAAAAGAAATCCATGCTCATGCCATCAGAATTGGTATGGAGACTGACTTGAGTGTGAATAATGCACTTATAGGATTTTACACAAAATGTGGAACCATAGACGATGTGGAGTTCTTGTTTGAGAAGATGGCCACGAGGGATGCTATCACTTGGACAGAGATGATAGGAGCCTATGCGGAGTTTGGGTCGATTGATATGGCTATGGAGATGTTTCATACAATGCCAGAGAAGAATTGCGTTTCTCGCAACGCCATTTTGGCAGGACTTTGTGAAAGTGGCAAACTTTTTGAAGTGCTAGATTTATTTATTAGTATGGTGGAGGAGGGCTTGGAGTTGACTGACTACACCTTAACTACTGTTGCTAAGGCCTGTGGGTTGCTTGGCAGGGAAATTTAGTGAGCAGTTGCAAGGGTTTGTCATGAAGTTTGGTCTCCTGGGTAATGCTTGTGTTGAAGCAGCTTTGCTTGATATGTGCACTCGTTGTGGGAGGATGGTGGATGCTGGAAAGATGTTCAAACGGTGGCCTTTTGAGTGGGATTGCTCTATCATTTGCACTTCGATGATATGTGGGTATGCACGTAATGGGCTGCCGGATGAGGCAATGTCACTATTTTGCCGTTGTCAAACAGAAGGGAGCATAAATCTTGATGAAGCTGCATCAACTTCAATACTTGGTGTTTGTGGCACTCTAGGGTCTGATAAGATGGGTGAGCAGATTCACTGTCATGTTCTTAAATTTGGATTATTTTCAGATTTAGAGGTAGCAAATGCGTTGATCAGTATGTACTCAAAGTGTTGGACTATGGAATCTGCTAAAAAAGTCTTTGACATTATGCCTGTGCATGATGTAGTTTCATGGAATAGCTTGATTGCCGGGTTCGTTTTACATAGGCGGGGAGATGATGCCCTCACAGTCTGGTCAAACTTACACGATGCAGGGATAAAGCCTGACAAGATCAGCATTCTTTTAGTTATATCAGCATACAAATATACTAAAATGGTTTAGTTGACGAATGTTGTAGATTCTTTTTGTCCATGCGAACAGAATTTGATATAGAACCTTCACAGGGGCATTATGCTTCATTTGTTGGTGTTTTAGGAATCTGGGGATTTCTTGAGCTTGCAGAGAAAACAATCATCAATATGCCTTTTGAACCGGAGGCATAGTCTGGCGAGCTTTACTTGACGGATGTAGAATCCATGCCAATGCAATTCTCGGTAAAACAGTTATGAAGCATATACTTTCGATGGAACCCGAGATCTTCCACCTATGTGCTTGTTGCAAATCTGTACTCTGCCTCTGGAAGAGGGCACTGCGCGAAACAGTGAGGAAAGAAATGAAACTCAAAGGGTTTCGGAACAGCCTTCACGGGAGTGGGTCATCCATCAAAAAGACTATATCGGGTCTCCCCCGTCCTCTTCCCCCTCTTGCTTTCCATCCCTCTCCTCCTCCGTCCTGCACTCCCTTCGTCTCCCCTTCTTCCCCTCGCGTCTCCTCGTCTTCCCGGTCTACTGCTCTTCCCCCCCTTTCCCCCTCCTCTTCTCTCTTTCCCCCCCCCCCCCCCCTCCCTCTTTTCTCCCTAAACGCGTGGTCCTCCCCCCTCCCCCCCCCCTCTACCCCCCTCACCCCTCCACGCCACCTAAATCCAGCGTTCCTCCCCCTCCCCCCCTAAAGCTCAGTGCCGCTGCTGTCCTGAGCACTACCACGTCCAGAAGTTCCCGACAGCCAAACTCATTTCTGCCGTGCTGCTGTTCGGAGGTCCCTTGTTGCAGTTTGAAGTCGCTTTACTTGCTGATTTGGTGTTGGGTCCGAGTGACCATTGTCGTGGATTGAAACCGCTGCATAGGCACGCATTTAGTTGCTGTCCATGCAAAGTTCAGCAGCTATTCTGTGTCTATAGCCTGTTTTGGGATCATTTCATTAGATCTTTTAGTGCAGGATATTCATCAATTTTGTGAGGATAATACCGTGGTGTTGTCAAAGAGTTTCTTGCACGTAAGCTTCAGTCATTCATCAAACTTCTACATCCACTTTGGCGTTGGAATTACACGAGTTTGTCAAAGGTTACGCGAAGTGCAAATTTGACAATCTTGTCAAATTAGCAAATCAATCTTCATTCACTCGAGTTATCCTTGAGGAGTACCCGATCGATCGGTCCAAACTTGATCGTTTGAAAAGCAAAAGCAAACTTCGAAAGATAAGTATAATTTCAACTTGTTGAAGATTTGTCTCTTATTCGAATGATATGAATTTCGGATGATATTTCGATTAGGCAAAAAAAAAAACCCTTTTATTGTATTGCAATATATGATAATTGCCTTTTTTTTTTTTAATTTCACCGATATCTTGAGCATATTTATAGATTAGAAAAATCGCTTCGAATTAAAGGGGTGATTCCCTACCGACAACCCGTAGAGTCGGACTAATCTCAACCCTGAGATTTGTTTCGATAGCGCGGAGATCGAGATATCTGATCTTAACCATTAGATTTGATTCCTTAATCCAATTCGTCAGCTAATTCGAATCGAAAGATATTTTCAAAAGGCTCTTGCATTATCTGTGGTGTGTTTTGATTTGTTGCCTAAAATTTAAAAAAATACCAAAAAAATAATAATTAGAAGAGAAGGTTTCTTTCAAACTTTGTCTATTCAATATTGAATTAAGAAGATAGGATTTCCTAGAAAATTCTATCTCATTGGTTTTGGGCAATAAATCGAACAAACTTGAAATCAATCCTTGAATTGTCGAAGATTGTATCATTATCTAATTTCAAAGATACGGTAAAAGATTTTCTAAAAAATTTTGGGATTTAATGAAAGTTAATTCCAAATCTTTTAGGATAATCTTTAACCAACTCATGTCAGATTTTCATTTTTCTTAAAATTCGAAAATTCATTTTAAAAAAAAATGCCAAAAAATGTCTCACTCATGCATTGCATTCATTAAATAAAAAAGTTTTAAAAAAATAATCACACCTTTGGAATTTCAAATCAGAATACTCAAAAGTTGCCAACTTAGAAAATCTCATGAAATGGGAACCGAAAGGGCATTAATAGAAATATTAGTGTAACCAAGTTCCCGAACTCATTGATCTCTAGTTCGTAGGAATAAATTATTTATCCCGATACTTTATTTAGGTATCTAATCAGCCTACCAATAATTGATTAGTGGCGACTCCAAATTTAAAAAATCATTTGCATATTAATTTTTGAATCAAAGTTATGACTTTGGTAGGACTTGGGAGAGTTCAAGTTAGGTTAGTTAAATCAATTGATCTAATAATCCATTAACCTGAAATTTCTAAATTTTAGGTCGTAATATTGCCTTGTCTAGCTTGTTGGCATTCTTGAACAATGGGTTAGTGGAACTGATGGTTAGATCATCGACATTGAATTGGGAGATGTGGTAACTGAGAGAGACAAGATTCGGTTAGACTTGTGGAGTGCCAAATGGTTTTGTTTGTGGTATTTAGGAGTACAATTGATATCCTTTGTAGTCGAGAATGTGAAATTGATGGATGAGTCGTCGTGTGGGACGTGCGTTTTAGTTGGCCAAAAGAGAGAAGGTTTAGCTAGGGCATGTGGTACATTGAAGTAGTTGTATGTGATTCCTAAGGGATCAATCGATGTTCTCGAAGGTAGAACAAGTGAAATTGTTAACAAGTTGTTGAATTGGACGGTGGATTGGGGTAGGGTCGAAGGACATGGGGCTCGATCAAATTGTTTTTAGGGCACATTGGATTATTAGGTTAGTCTCATGTCGTAACTATTGGAGCGATTAAATAAGTTTAGTGGATGAATTGTCGAAATTGGGAGATAGAACGAGACTAGTCATGAATGAGATGGCTCTGCCGTGAGCTCTATAGTGTAAATCAAATAATTCTCCATGAATGAGATGGCTCTGCCTCTCGTTTCGATAGTGTATTTTTTGGAATGAATAGAAATGTCTAATGCCATGAGGTGCAATTAACAAAGCACAACATTTGAGATGGTTACATAACATGACATAAACATGTCTTTGCACTACATTTGAGAAATGAATTGAACTAATCCATCGATAAGTAAAATCAATGAAACCTCAGTGAGAGCCAGGATTGGAAATTGTGTTGCCTCCACTGTGTGTATTTGGAGGATCCTTGCATGTGTATTCATGGAAGTCTCGGAGTGAGATGCTAGTGGAGATAGCAATCCACAAGAGTTTGGTTAGCAAACTGAAAGTGAGCTAACGGCCCAGTCAGAAAATCAGTAGAGCCATTAAGGGTGTGGACTTTAAATGCAATGACTGATGAATTCTCATGCATATGATATATAATCATGCATGTTATTGATAGTGTTATGTGTTCACTTCCTACTAGATCTATTTAGATCCATAGTGACATCAGGCATGTTTGCTATGAGTTTGATATGTCTAATTATTGGCTAGTTATGCTTTTATTGGTTGAGCGTAGCTCACTCCTATTGAATTGCGGCTTTTTAGATAACTACTAGTATGCCATTGATTCTAGCAGTCCCTATGGTACATTATGGAATGCCAGTAGACCTTACTAGAACATGGGGAGGAGTAGTGCATTCAGAGTTTTGGATGTTCAGTTTAGGAAGCTGTTAGTTACTATATGAGTCAATGTTGGAACGAAGTTGGGTTTTGTTCCTTGTCGTTTGTTTCTCTTTTTGTAAGAGCCAGCAACAGAAAGTCTGGTGAGACCACTTCCTCTTTTGTAGGGCAACGAATATGGAGACGATAGTGGTGTGGAGTAGATGAGCCAGATGGTGAAGTGGAGTGTACAAACGTCTTTTGGTGGCCGTAATTGTATGGTGCTAATACAGTGTGTTAAGCTGTAATGAATCCCAACCTCCTAAAAATCTGTATAACCTGCACCGTGGGTGTCGTAGTCTGTGGTAATCTAACAAATGTTTGGGTTTGTGAAATTAAGTGTTCTATATACATGTGTGTGGTGCACTTGTCTGTAATGGGTGGTAGAAACCCTATATTGTCATAACCTTATTAGCGGGCATGCCTGTTTCCTTATTTTTGTATGGCCTAATGATCTGGGTTTGATATTCGAATCTTGGGAGATGTATTCACTTTCTTTCGAATTAGGCCGGTTTTGAGGCCGTCGTGGCTTTGCAGCATTTTCCCGCTCGAAACTTGAATATGGCCCGGTGCGCCAGCGCGCGTACGTATGTAATGCTCCGAAACCTCGAATAGACCTTGCTACAATTAGATGTCAATATGACGAGCATGTCACGGGGCCAAAGTCACATGAAACGCCCGCAAGGTTCGTCGAATGAACGGCGACGAAGGGGCGGGCGGTCCCTTTCCGAAGAACAGCGGGCATCTATCCTTCCGCTCTTGTCGTAAGAGAAACAAAGACCAGACCGGGAAAATCGATCGACCGAAAAGGACAGAAGCCCCGGCGAATCCTTATCCCAAACAGCGCGTAGATCGCACCACGAGGCTTGGGAAGAATCTCATCCCTTTCCGCCACGGAAACACGCGCGACGGGACCGGAGGGCTCGCGACACGTGTCTTCGAATTTTTGCCCCCGAGCTCCCCGATGGAAGATTTACGGGGCGGCGACGATCCGCGTCGTCCGACCGCCGTTTGGAGAGAAGGTTCTCGCCGCGCGCGGCGGCGGCGCGGCGGCGGTAAAAAGAATTTTTTTTTGGGGGTGAGGGTTGGCAGCTCGTGCTGGATGATGACCGGTGGGGACAAGGACAGGAGTGCGCGTGATCATGAGGCGTCCCTATGGGATGGAACGATCGGAGGTTAAAGTTGGTGTTTGCTCTCGGGAATCTCGCACGTGGAGGCCGTTCCCCCCATTGTTGACGGAGAACTCATTCTCTCTCTCTCTCTCTCTAGCACGCAATCGCACCGAATTTATCATATTGTTCGCAAGTGTAATTCCATTTACCCCAAACTCCCAATCATTTTGGAAATTTTCTCTGTGCCCTTTGGACCATCTCTTTATGTTTAATTTCACGTTCGGTCGCTGCGCATGCTTGCTCGTTTACCGATCTCGAGCTAGGCGGACACGTGCGACGTTAGGGCGGTTCTGCATCTGTTTAATCACGAGATCTCCTTGACAGATACTTGATACGAAATCGGCAGGAATTGACACGTTGAAGGAAGCAGCGGCCCTGTTGCCCCACCTAGAAATAAAAAAATAATAAAAAAAAAAGGGGAGGGAAACCTTTGAGAGCGACTAAATGTCAATTGCTTTGTTTGGATTCGGGGATAATTTTATGTACCTCGTCACTTAATTCCTCTATCTTCCTAAAACAAGCACGTCCAAGTATTGGAACCAAAATTTAATTTAGCAGCGACTTCCTTTTGGCTTGAGTTGTACGGAGACATTTGCACCTCACCCGTCCAAGTGAAAGAACTTTTTCGACGGCAATATGTCCTTCTCGCCCAGTTAGGCTGAGCATGAAAAGCCCTAAAGAAGAAAATCTTCCTGTGAACAAGTAGATCTCGTCGTTTTCCTTGGGCACGTCAATAGTATTTGGAGATAGCACACAAATTCGTGATCATATTTTAATAAAAGGGTTATACCATTAAAGATCTAGACAAGTAATACTATGATAAATTTATCTCATATTATTTTTTTGACTACCAAAAACATTACAACGCGATACATCTATGATAAATTTAATCATAAACTAATTTTTTTCTTTAACCACGAAAAATCATAAATCGATATACCTGCGAAAATTTACCCTCTGTTTAAATTGTGGGTTGTATCATAAAAACCTCCCCAATTGATAGGCCTATAGCAAAACAAAAGGTAAAACAACTTCACAATTACATACACGTTATCACTATCACGGTAATTCAACTTAACAATTTTGACGGTTAAATTTAACTTAAAAAACTATCACTAAATGGAAATTTATGGTAGATGTAGTCATCCATCTTGGTGATAACATATTTTCTTTCTCCTTAACACAAGGTCGTTCATTTAAAATTTTTTGTGATCACAAAAATAGTGTGCCTACGCATCGTATCAATTACGTGTTTTTCACTAATATTAACTCCTATTTAAAATGTGAGGCACAAGTCCGCTGTCACCTAATTTGATAGATTTTCTTAAACAAGAAATGACCAAATTACCCGGGGCCTGGACCTATTGCAATCAGACAAGGACACGTAGGCCAACAGCTAGCTGTGTCCGGCATTTCCCCCTCCGCGATACCTCCCGAAATGTCCTGGAAAAAGGAATCTCAAGGGGCCAAAGGCGAACGGTATAGAAGGAAAGGTAAACCCGTGGAACCACGGGAGCCCGGGTGCTTTTCATTTTCGCCGCGTGAGTCCAAATCTTTAAAGATTCTCGCCGATCCAACACGGGAAAACTACTCGCATCGAGTCGGTGCCGGGTCGCCGAGTTTCTCTTTTTGGTGTAAATACGTCGACGACCCGAGAGGCGAGAACATCGAATCTCCTCGTCCTGAATCTAGCCTTATTTTAATAAAGAACAAACTCTTGTCTTCCAACCCCAGCTGTGCGCTCTCAGGACAAATGTGAATAGGAGATCGATTCCCTTAGAAGAAGAAGGAAGAAGTCTCCAGAGAGATGGAACTGAGCTTGGATTTGAGCATTGGCTCGCGGAGCCTCGACCCGTGTCTGAATTTCTCAGGGAGTCCTCTGCGTGATCCCAGAATCGCGACCAGAAGATGTCAAAACTCGATGACTATGTAGAAAGATTGGAGGAGGAGATGAGGAAAATAGACCCTTTTAAGCGCGAGCTCCCTCTTTGCATGCTTCTGTTGAACGACGGTGAGTTCCTCTCTATTCAGTGGTTTTTCGCAGCCTTATTTCATAGCTAGGCAGGAGTCCTACACAATTGGGCTGGCCTTAAATCCCGTGAAACTGTTTCATGAAGTTCTCTCTATTGTATCTTTTCTCGCAAGAAAATGACAAAAGGAACTGGCGTTTTTTATCTTTCTTGACATGACGATTTCTGGAAAAGCTGAATTTCCCTTTTTAAAAAGATGGATTTCTGAATTGTTTTTGGTTTCTGTTAATCTCTATAGCTATGGAAAGGTTGAAGGAGGAGCGATTGCAGTGCAAGAGATTGGAATTTTCGAATGAAGAGAAATTCTGATAGATATAAGAGGGCAGAAGTGGAAAACAAGGATTTTTTGTGACCATCGGAAGGGGATGGTAGCTCTTCTGATCAGCATCTGTAATAAGACTTGTCTCACTAATTCATGTTCATAAGGGGTGGGGGGCATTCGTTGGCCTCGGTGTCATTGCACGGTAACGGTACAATGGGTGCCTGTTCTGTCATCGTCATCTACACTTTCAAAAAAGTGGCGGGGAAACGATTAGGATGGACTTTCAAAATGGGGGGGGAAAAGGAGTATGATGAAGCC
>JAGVVM010006193.1:0-14131 GCA_019149425.1 Psidium friedrichsthalianum
AAATGGCCAAAACGTTATGGCACAAATGACACAATTAAATGTTTAGAATTAAATTGTTTGTCATGCAATAAGTTTAGGGTTAAATTGACATAATTGAAAGGTTTAGGACTAGATTAGCTGTTGTCTATAGGTTTTTGATTTTTTGGACAATTTTCATCACTTTTTTTTTTTTTAAGAATATGACTTAATTGAATCAATTGAACTATTTTAAAAGTAGATTAACTTTTGTAGGCAAGATTTAGAGTTTCCGATACACTTTTCCTTGCTAATTTTTGAATACATAAAAATTTCCATTTCCATGTGAAGAACTCACAAGAACCTCTTAGATTCGTGGCTAGTCCGCTTAAGTCCAAAACGACATTACCCATGCACATGGCTTCGGACCATCCACGCTCGCTCGCGAGACTCGCAAGCAGACACGATTTTGAGTGCCCTCACTTTCGCGCTAAGCAATCAACTTTTGCGATTTGGATATTTCGTTTGTGCCCCTTCTTGCGATTCCTTGACGCGAAAGCCAAGCCCCAACCCCAACGGCGTCGGTCGGCTGAAGGTGTGCTTTGGTTTGAATGTAGCAATCATATATCGTCGGGATAAGTACACCGTAAGTGCTATAATTTTTTGTACGGTGCTCACTTGAGTGTCATGACTTTTAAAAATCGTTCACTTGAGTGCCACTTAATTTTTCTAGCTGCCACGTCAGTTTTTCCGGCTGCCACGTCTGCTTTTCGGCGTTCACGTAAGAGATGACACTCAAGTGGTTTTTTTTTAAAAGTTATGGCATTCAAGTGAATGAAAAAAAAAAGTTATGGCACTCAAGTGAGCACCGTACAAAAATTATGGCATTTGCGGTGTACTTATCCCTATATAGTCTTCAAATCGGATCGACCTAGAGTGATCTCACGGCTTAGGAATGTCGTCCAATGACAAAAGTTTGATATGATGTACATGGATGAGATGCCTTGCGCGAATCAATAAAAATTAATCAAATTATAAATTCAAATCTCTTGTCGTGACAAAACAGAAAACTAGTGCCGGAAAGTTGAAGCCGGGTTAGGAAAAACTTTTTGTGGCTCAAAATATCGTATCTCTATCTATACCTTAATGTAATCTGATATTAACAGCTATAATCGCTAATATATGTGTACTTTTGTCTTGGTATTACCAAGAGAAGCATGTGGGAAGTCCAACTACCATTTACCTTCCATCTGGTTACGTTTTTATTATTTATTTATAACACCCTTTTCAAGTATACAAAATAGATGTCATGCATAAAAAAAAACAGGAAGAAAATAAGTAAAAGAAAGCTCACAATCTGATGGTACTATTATTATTTTTAACCACACGATTTTTCAATTGATGAATGCTTATGTAAAATACATGATAATGATGTTTGAATTTGCGGTTGAGATTGTATCATCTTTTGATAGCATTGATAGTATGTTTGGGAAGTATTTTTTCAAAAAGTAAAAATCGATGAAGAAAGAAACCTCTGCGCGTCGCCCCGTGACCTTTGTCCGGACCCCTCTGCTCCTATCGCTATGTCTGTCCAGCCCATTAAATAAAGACCTGCAACCACCAGCCCGAGAGTCGATCATCGCTCTTCGTTGAGAGAGAGAAAGAGAGAGAATACATGGAAGTCTATAATTCCGGGACGGTTCGTTTCTCCCTCGCGGGGCGTTGCCTGCTCGCAACCGCGGTGGTAGTAGCTCTGATCAGCTGTCGCGGAGCGAGAGCCGCTTCGGAAGCTGTCAACGCCACCATTCCGCGGCAGTGCCACGGCGGCGAGTGCCTCATCGCTTACGAGCAACCGGAGGTGGAGCTGATGGCGGTGCTGGACCCGGACCTTGCCCTGGGTAGCATGGTGACGGCCATCAGCCCCGGAAAAACCACGGGAAATGCCGTGAACAGGCCCGACCTTGCCGGTTGTAGCCGCCGAGGGCCGACGACGCTACACGCAATGCGGTCCCCAGAAAAATCCCGACCCTCACTACAGCGATTATTATCGTGGTCACCCGAAGTAAGACCCATGGGTTTTCGTGGAAATGCCGGTTAATTTCTCTAATATCATTTGGTGGTTTTTGTTTTCAGAGATATTGTCATCATCATGTGATTGTGCAAAGAAGGAGTTGTATACGTCCAAAAAAAAGTAGAATTATTCCGCAACTGGAGGCTTCACAGCTTCTTCCTTTGGATGTTATTGTTTGTTTACTGTGTTATATGAGATAATCTCTCTTTTCGCTCCCCAATAATTAGACATTATATTCCGCATACGTAGCTCCCTCCCCTCTCTCTCTCTCTCTTCGCGAGAATGTATGCGAAAATCGAATCTGAACCCATCGAAGTAGACGACTTTCGCCTCTGTGTTGCTGGCGCCTATGTGCATGATGTCTTTTCGTTTAGGACTAGGAGGTCGGCCGACTGGGATCTCAAAACTTCGGACAAAAGGAAACACACACACACGCTCTCTCTATGCAGTTAGATAGTCATCTCATGGGAGTCCCGTGATGCCGACAGCCTAGAGACACGGACTAGCAGAATGTATCGCTCCCGAGGTTTTTTATGCAAAACATTGCCGACATTCCCATCCGAACCGTAAGCAATTCCACATCGTACCCAAAGTTCACATCGCCCGAAGTTCTCATTTACCATTTACACCGTAACTAAAGTTCGCAACGCCACCATTCCGCGTGGTGCCACGGCGGCGAGTGCCTCGTCACTTATCAGCAACCGGAGGTGGAGCTGATGGCGGTGCTAGACCCGGAGCAGGCCCGGGCAGCATGCCGGCAGCCATGAGACCCGGAAAAGCCGCAAAAGGTTCCGAGAGTAAAGGACAAGCCTGCCAATTGTGGCCGCCAAGTGGGCTGGGACGCTACACGCCATGCCTTCCCCAGAAAAATTCCGGCGCTCACTGCAGCCCTTATGGTCCCCGTAATGCGCAAGACCCATGGGATTTCGTGGAAATGGTGGTTAATTTCTCCATATCATTTGGTGGTTTCTGTTTTCAGAGATATTGTCGTCATCATGTGATTACTTTTGGGAAATAGGGTCCAATGATTGTGCAAAGAAGTAGTTCTACGTCCTAGAAAAAATTGAATTATTCCGCAACCGGAGTCTTTACAGCTTCTTCCTGTCGGTGTTATTTGGTGATTATTATCAGGAACATCAAAGATAAATAGGAATCATAACGTGGAGACATGCGGGACCATCGACCCTACTAAAGAAGACGAAAAGAAAATCCATTTGTACATATTAAAGACGCAGACGAGAGAACTTTTATCGTCTCGTCTGGTTCCTTCTCTTTTTCTTTCTTTTTGGTGTGTACTATCCATCCACTTGAATTTGCAGTTGGAGGAGGACCACGTGCTTGTCTGTCTGACAATGTAGTTTGGGCAACCAGACATATTCTTTATTGAGCCCTCGTGATACGTTGAAAGGAACCAAAAAAAATTGTTAGCAAGTGCCTCAAACGTGACGTTAAGCAGTTAATATGTGGCTACTATGATTTATAGATAGTCAATGGGGGAAACTGTTAGAGATATTTTTTTTTTATATTAGAGTTGGCCTCAATTCTTCGGTTTGAATCAGAAGCGAGAAGAAAGTTGGAGGAAAAAAGAAGTTGAAGAGGAGAAAAATAACTAGTTTCGCTCTTTAGGGGTAGACATGATTCTAGGATAGAATCGAGAATTGGAGTACTAAATTGATAGAAACATGGGAGGTTCTAGATTTCAAAAATTGAAGAACGGGTAAATAGAATTTTTCTAATGTGAGCTAAATTAATTGAAATTAATATACACCGTTTAATGGGATTGGTTTATTAAGGCGGGGTATACATATTCTTAATTGATTTTAATATGGCATATCTAGTGGGGCAAGTTAGGCTTGGCCGGTAATGAGAGGGCTCGTGGTTGAAAACTTTATAAGTAAGCTCAAGTTCATTTTGTACCCTCTAATGCAGAAAATAAGAACGTATCATTTCGTTATTGATGGTTTCTCATAAGGCCAATGTTTTAGAGAGGCAATATAGGGGAAGCGCTTGAATTTCGATTCGTCGTCATTCCGCATCAAGTCTGAATGGATTTCAAACTAGGTGTGTGAATCCCTTACCTCTACCATGTAGTGTGTTTCTAATTCTGCTTATGGTAATATTGAGATACGCTATTTTCGAGGCTTACATTTGGTATTAGAACAACCATTTTCGAGAATAGAAATTATTCTCATTTGGTATGTTTTTCAAATTTTCGTTTGATGACAACTGTTTTTATTACATATTTGGACTGGTCTCATCGATATAATAATTTTGAGTGATGTCATGCCTCTGACAGACGTGGAAAATCACCTCACGCGTGGAATGCTCCACAGTGCAGAGGGCACATGACGAGCACAACAAAACGTTACTGTTTTGGTCCTTCTGTGTGTTTTTGTTCGGCAAAATTTAATTTTGATCACATAGCTAGATAAGTTCGTCAAGTCGAGAAAAAAGAGTGGTCGCATGCCCTTGATGGCCACCGTACGGTGGCTCACACACCGAGGAGGGGACTGCGCGTGGAAGCGAAGCATCGTGACCATTGACCATAAAAACGGTCAGTGCTGACGTCATCGATGACATGGCGCCACTTAATACGTACGCTTTTCAAGAGGCTTTTTAGAGAGAGGGGGTTTAATTCATGCGTGCTTGCATCCTTGTTAGGCGATCATAACTCTGCTTTGATCTGGAATCGATTCCTTGTGAACTCATCCTGGACCCTTTCGACTTCCGCCCTTTGCTCCGGCGTCCTGGCATCGGGGTCGAACTCCTGGTGCTGTCGCCCAACGTCGTTGTTCACGCTGGTCAGCCACGACCCGTCCTCCGCTATCTTCATCTTCCATATTGTCTCTCTCAGCTATATTTTTCTGCCAAACGCCTACACACAGAGTTCCCACATAAGAATACAACATTCATTACAACTGTGGAGGCAAATTAAATGGCCTACCTTTACTTTTCTTTGTTTTCTTTTGATCTAGTGTTTGGTGGATCACGGAAGGAGCATGGAATCATCTATGCAAATCAGCCATGATTAATAAGCTATCTACCATGTACGTAATTGAAAACTATTAGTTTGAACTTTCATTTCTAACAATATTAATGACTGAGACTTTTCCTTTGTCAATATTTCATATTCTTTGCATGTTTAAATATGAGTTATAATCAGTTGACTGTTACAATAAATGATAGTCATTAAAGGTACTGCAATGGTTAAATTATGAACACATACAAAACCTGGGTAACCCCTGTAACCCATGACAAGGTGATTCCAAGTTACTGGATATATATAGTAGGTTTTAGATTTCAAAAAATGGTGAACCAGTTCCAACAGCTAGGTTTCAGGTTCCAAATGAAATTTGGAAGGAACCTGAAATTGCTCAACCCTACCACTATTTATGTTTGCGAAGAGAGGAAATAATTGGAGGTAGATGCCATTCCAAAGTGATAATATTTCTTTATTATCCATGTGTATTCATTCACAGTAAAATGACCATTTCTTTCTTCAAAATGAAACATAATATTAAAATAAAATGTTTGAAAATTAAATGAAGCCTTGATTGCCTACTTATCCTTTTAAAATAATCAGTTGTCATCTCATCAAATTTCACACAATATTAAATGTAAAGATCCTGAGTTCAAATTTTTTAGACCCCCAATTTGACACCCTTATTATATATTTTCACGATTTAGTTTCAAGTCAAAGTCCAATTTGACACTGTTATTATGTAAAGCGTCACATCATTATTCTTGATTTGCATGTTGCCACTCTCAATTTCACTCCATTTTTTTTCTCTTTCCTTCCATCGGACTCCAGCTATTTATTCGAGCCCATAGAGACATGCAACTTTAGTTCCATTTAGTGACAGTTAATTGAGAGCGATCTTTCAATTTGATCTCGATCTAGACTTCTCAAATTGAATTAATTGTCTGAATCCGATGATAAAATGCATCGGGACTTGAATGTATAACATAGAAACACCGTTTCATATTAGGAACTCACTAATTTCCATCTTCGATCAATGATGAGGAAATTAAAAAAAAAAATTCCTAAATCTATTGTACTTGTCTTAGGTCAGTTCTGAACTTTTCAATAATACTAATTTAGTTCTAATCCTTTTCACATTTTACCAATTGAGTCTATTTTGCTAATTTAGATAAGAAATATCTGACGTGGACATCAACACTCATACATGGTATCGCTAATGCCAGTGTGTACTTTTTTTTTCATATATAATTTTGTTAATTATTTTATTGGTTTTATCTTTTTCTTCTTTTCTTTTCTTTACTCTTTTTTGTTTGAATTGATGGCATATAGCTCTTGCTAGAACTAGGCATCGCGACCCTCGCTGTGGCTGGTAAGGGCCTAGGGTGAGGGCTACGACACCTTGACCAGTCAAATCGAGGGCATGTGGTTCCTCACTCAGTTCTGCGAGGATCGTGACACACTCATCACATAAGGGCTAGGCAAGTGGACTGCGGTACTTGGCAACTCGGGTGAGGCCGTAATGCCCAGATCTGATGAAGGCGTCCTAGCCCTTGCCTATGGCCGGCAAGGTTTGCCGGCCTTTTGTTAAAAAAAGAAGGAAATTAAAGGAAAGAAAAAAATAAAAAAATCATTAAAAATTATATAAAAAAAAGGTCAACGTTGATGATTTCTAATCAAAATTGGCCGGATGGACTATACTGGCAAATTATCAAAAAATTTATGACCCAATTGACATAATTGAAAGGTTTACGTATGTAATAGGTTTAGGATTTTTGTTATTGTTGTTTTCCTATGTTTCGCTATCTCTCATGGCAAAAACGTTCAATTAATCACAGAATATTGTCCAATGCACTCACGTAGCAGCTCCTAGCAAGTGCCGATTTGCTGTATTGACATGTGGATAATGCAATTTTAATGAGGCGAATCTAAGCTCCTACATAGTTTGCATAAAATTAAATTGAAAATTGCCCAATGTCGGATGAATTCCCAATATATCTAATGTCCTTAAAAATCACTAGAATAACTAAGGTTTTGGTTGCGCGACGCTCTAAGGCTTGGGGTCGTGCAACTCCGGCAACTCCTATCCTGGGGTTGCACGACGTCAGTGGGTGGTCACCTTGGGTTGTGTGACCTCGGCAATGGCGATGGCCGGAGCTTCCAGCTTCTCTTGAGTTGTGTCCTATTGTAAGCCACCCCCCTCTTTTTTTTTAAATCAAGGTCCTTTGGGCAAATAGTGTTCGGTAAAAACTATTTTTTAGGTCATTTTCAGGTCTACATCAATTATTGAAAAATATTGTCATTTCTTGAAAAATGAATTCTCATATTCCATAAATGCTTTATTTTTTGCAAACCAAACGGAACTGTAAATGCAAATTATTTTCTTTAGAGGCTTTCTTCCTCGTGGTTAAAGTATTGTTCAAATTACACTCAAATTTAACTAGGGAAAAGTCACAATTGATTACATAGGAAAATCGAAGACCCTCGTCGCAGTGTGACAAAAGGGGCAAAAGAAAAGAAAAGTACACGGTTGATCATCATAGAACTTCTCATTTTCTGCCGTTTATTCTTCACTTATCTTCGGAGAAGAAGTGGTTGATGCTGGACATGATCTCCGGCGGGCGAGTGCGGAGGAACTTTCGGAGGCCGTGTTGAGAGTACTTCTCTCCTTCTTCGCCATTGTCCAGCACCGCCGTCCTCCGATGATGCTTGTTGATCCTACGTGTAAACAAATTCGACAAAATTTTGTCATATGATCGTTGATAACTCGAATTCTATAACTACGGACCAACTCTTTATGGGATAATGTTTGTCAGCATAGTATCTGAACGTCCCGATCACGACACATACCTAACATCGGGGTTCAGAACAAGGTTCCTTGTGAGCTGAAATATGCATAAACTGGTCACAAAGGTCATCGCCGCCATCAATGGATACACCTATACAACTCAAAGGTGGGGAAAGAAAACTTAGTCAATCTAAGATCTTTGAATTCGACGCACAAATCACAACGAAGTAAAAAAAGTAAAAACAAGAAAAAAAATTAAGATATATGATTTATCATGGCTTAACCTTAAACTATAGTTACATTCAGCAAACAATTTCACTATAATTAGCACTTTCCACCTCTTTATTATATTACTTAATCACAAGCAAAATAAATTATATAAGCAATAGTTATTTATGAGTCCAAACACAACTATCAATAAAATGGAGGAGCAAACTAGAAAATCCCTCTGGCGTCAAGTGCCACTTCTCCCTATAATCTTCACCAGGGAGTATGAATCACACTCCAATAAGATGCAACTTGCCATCACCTTCAAAACTAGCCTTATACGAACAAGAACTCGATACAGTTACATTCAAAGAAACAGTAAACCGACGCGGACAGCACATCGGCCTAAAAAAGAAACCGTGAACTTGCTCAAAACAAGCTAAACAAGATGAGCAACCTCGTACCTCTGGCTTCACCCAACGTGCCATTGCTAAAGGTGGTCGATCTCCTCTTGCACTGTCCTCCTCGCCTGCCAAAGATGTGGATTTTCAGAGGCTGGGTACGTAGAATGAACGAGGGTTTGAATTTTCATATATACAGTGTCTCCTGATAGGGAAGAGAAGAGTCGGGAGCCAGCATTTTGGAAAAAGTATTGAATGACTTGGGGAGAGAGGAAAGTTCGATGCTGGGCTCTTCTTGTTATTACAGTGGGCTTGAAGTCGAACTTTTGACTCCTGCCAAAAAATACCTGGGGCTTAGCCTCCTGTTTTTCATTTCTGGCCGTGCTCACCACGGCAACAAGTGACCCTGATGAATTGGACGCCATTTTTAGGGTTTCAATTGCTGTCAAAGCTGTCGCTGCATGGACTCCGACATTTTCCATCACTAAATTTTAGTATTTGTTTTCTGCTGAGCATACACATGCTTAAATGTAACTTATCGGTTTCGAGTTCCAATCATGTTTCTCGATGAAAAGAAAAAAAAGAAAAAATCACTATACAATCGTTAAGAAGTTCAACAAAGAAACTTAGACTCATAATTGAAGCGAGATCATGCGTATATAAAAAGTATATAAACCTCACTGACGCTAAACTATGAAGTTCAACCCAAAAATTCAAAGGGAAATCCATAAATGAATGGAAGGGGACGTGACAAATCGAATCGAGTGGGCGACCATTTCACCCGAAATCGCAAATTCATCTCACAAGTTTTATAAATTGAAGGCGTGAAATTCAATAGGAAATTGCAGCTTGTGTTGAAGACGACAAGCCAAGTTGGCTGCGTGTTTATCCGTCGAGACAAGTAGGGTTTTGGGAAGCACATTCCTTTGTGCTGGAATTTGGATGTTTATCTATTTTAATTCGCTCCTGCCAGAGTCAACTAATGTTTATCGATTTGACCAAAGTTTGTTTATGACGTGGCAGAAAAGATCACCACAATCGCAGCCAATAATTTAAAAAATATTTTTCAAAACATGATCGGGCAATAAAATTATTTTCATTATTGATGATAATTTATGTCTAAATAATTTCGTGGACAATAAAAATATTTTTCGTTCATTTATTTTTATAAATGATGCAAGCGATCAATTCATGTTTTTGAAAAGTATTTTCAATCATTCGTTTTCCGCAAAACAAACTCACTCAGCCCAAGAAAAAACATATTATTTTTTGTCATGGCAAGTAGAAATGTCAGTCTAACTATATAGATGGTATAAAGAAATTTAAGCGTTTAGCTGGATAAATAGATATTCTATTAACTTCTCATAAATGAGTGAGATTGGATGAGATGGTCGCATTTGTTAAGCATATCAAACAAGACTGGATTAGGATTCCAAAATAAGAGTTACATCTATCGTTCAAAAAGTTCTTTGGTGCGCCTGCGCTTGCGCCACTTGTACCTTGTGGCCTTCTCTTTGGTTTGATTTTTATTTGAGGCTCCACCGTTGATCCCCCGGTTGCGTGGGTCAAACACCAGAATCGGCTGGCCAAGCCATCTGCTGGAGGTCATAACATTGCACAGAAGTCTTTAACTCACTTCCTCTTTTCGATTTCAGGGAATTTTAATGCTTATCTTTATTTATTGCAATTTTTTTTGCATTTTTCGCTTAAAAGATCTGAATACCAGATCACGGTAGGCTTTGCCTTCTACTTGATGGTGTAAAGATCTCATGTATTCATCTTTTGTATTTTGATGGCCACATTATCAAACTCCAAAATCGGTAGGCCGAACTACTTGCTGGAGGCCATAACACTGCACAGAAGTCGTTAACTCACTCTCTCTTTCCTATTTCAGGAAATTTTAATGCTTATCTTTATTTACTACTTTTTATATTGCATCTTTTCATTACATTATATTATCGAATTTGTTTGTGAAATCATAGATTTCTTTGACTGTTTTTTGTGATATATCTGTTACTGAATACGTATGCATGTTATATCCGTATGTCTATGTTCGCATGCCGTATTTGCATGTCATGTTTGAATCTGTATTTCATATTCGCATATGCCACGTTATTATGTCATATTTGCCACGTCATGTTTGCTACGTCATCTATGCCGTGTCATTATTGACATGTCATATTTTATGCCATGTCATTTTGTGTCATGTCATTTCTTATCACGTCATTTTATATCATGTCATTCGAATTTCTTAGATTTACATTTTTATGCCATTACATTTTAGAGTAATTTTATGCATAACATATAGTACAACTTTTCATGCATTCATAAAAGAAAGAACGAAAACTAACCAAAAAAAATATTTTGTGTGACGCATGCTCCCTGAGCTTACTTGATTTTTGGATGTTCAATTAATTATTTGTGCACCGGCATAATAACCTTTGTTAGTGACTTAGGTTAAAATTGATTAATGTTGCCTTCTCAAATGATTTTTTATGAAATAAAATGGTACCGAAAGGGTATTAGAATAATCTAGCGTAATCAAGTTCCCGGACTTTGAATATTCGGTTCGTAGAAGTAATTTGGTTATCGTGCTAATTTGCTCAGGTTTTTAATTGACCTACCAAGAACGATTCGTGGCGACTCCAAATTGAATAAACTTGCATGAAAAGAACCTACGTTAGGATTCGATAGGGCTTGGGAGGGTCCGAATTAGATTAGTCAATTAACCTGATAATCCATTAACCTGGAATTTCACTGATTGAATTTTTAGGTCACGATAGGGGCAAAACTACAAATTCGTAAATAGGATCAATGTTAAATGTAGTTTAGGATATTAATGATGGAGTTTCAAAACTCTAAACGCGAAGTGACATTAGATTCAAAAGACAAGGTGATTCTTTTATTTTTATTGCTTTCCATTACAAAATCCCATTTCCTGACTTTTTTACACCATGAAATTTCTTTTTAGATTCAAGTTCTAACGGGGCTTCTCAAGCACTGCAGAGAAGAAAAACTCATCCTCCAACTTGTCACTCTTGGGCACAACCCTCCACAGGAGCTTCTTGTACCTCAGCCTCTCCAACTCATCCGCATACATCTTCGCGTCTCCCTTCTTGCAGAAGAACCGGTCCACCCAGAGCAACCCCATCGGCCTCAGGATCCGGTGCCAATCGAGCAGCACGAACTGGAGCAGCTCCGCCGCGACCCACCCGTCCAGGAACAGGCTCGAGTGCACCATGTCAAGTGTGCGGTCGACGAAGGGTAATCTCGAGCCGACCGAGACGTAGAGCGGAAGCAGGCCCCTCAGCGCGATCACCTCGTTGAAGGGCGCCCCAAGGTTCAGCGTGGCCATGGCGACCGTCACGTTTCCCTCCCTCATGAGGGCGGCGAAGCTCCCCGTCGATGGGCCAAAGTCCAGCCCGACCCTGATCTCCCCGGGCTTCAGCGCCAGGACCTGGTCAATGGTGAACTCGGCCAATTCCTCTGACTCGCTGGCTGGCGCTTCCCACCCTTGCTTCGAGAGGTCGAAGCAGTCCGAGCACGTGAAGAAGCCCCTTTTGTTCCCTGTTTGATTGGAGAGGAGGCATTGATAGTCCTTGCCCTTGTAGTGGCTCCACAATATGTTGACCTCCCTTGGCTGGGTCCAAAAGAGAGCTGCTTGAGGGCATTGGCTTTGTGTAGTTTGGTGGTGTTCTTGAGAAGCATGTCCTTCTGGGCAATGGGTCACAGCCACTGATCATGAGCTTCTGAGCCAAGTCCCAATCGTCCGGGCACGTCCCGAACAACTTGTAACTCATGAACCGGTCTAAATTAGAAGCCACTCCCGCGCAGGCCATTCCTATCGACGGATTAACCACTTCGACACCAACAAACGTCTTCTTGCCTGCGACCCTGTTTGGTTTGGGCAAAGTGTAATTCCAGAGCTCCCCTGCTTTGAAAACATGATTGCCTATGAATACCTCCGATGCATCTTCTTCCGATTCCTCTGGATCGCTTGAGTCTTCATCGACATTGCTCATCTCGGTGGTGTTAGCTGGCAGATTGCTTGCGTGATGCGATAGGCGAGTGGTGAGCTTGTCCAAAGCCACCGTGATGTGGATGACTTGATCAGAGAACTTGGCCAGGGCTTTCGCTTCCTCAGCGTCGGAGTGAATCTGCTCCAGCAACACGCAGACTTGTGTTTGCAAGTCGGAGATTCAGCCGTGGGAGGAAAGAGGTAGAGGAGGTTGTTCCCGGAGATTTTGATTGTGGAAGGGAAGGTTCCGTGGGAAGTAGATTGTTGAACCTAGGACGAACAGTGTGAGGAGGCTGATGAAGAAGAGAGGGCACAACAGTAGTCTGGGAAGATTGGTTCCTGGAAGCCATTTCAATGTCTTGCCTGAATTCTGGCTCAGCATTTTTTTGGGCCCCAAGTGGTTATCTTTTCCTTAACTGCAACTCTGCGGTGTTTCTATTTCAGATGTTGACTTTGTAGATACCACAAAACGCCTAGTTTATGTTTGATCTTTCGAAGACGCCTGATTTTCAGCCAAACAAATGATTCTTGGGACCATAGATCTAGGCAAAGCTTCTTATTCAGCACAATGCCAGACAATAATTAATGTTTCCCAAGGGTTCCTTTACAGGAACTGCAAGCAAATTTCTGGACTGGAGATCAAATTGATGAAAGCTTTCATCTTTTTTTAGTTCCGCCATAAGATGTGCAAGGTAGCAACGTTGACAATCCGGCTCCTGTACAGAAAACTTGCAACAGCATGTTCCTAAGAAATCTTGAGACACATGCATTGTCCCGGATAGTAGAAACCAGAAGGCACCTGAAATGGAAGTTTCAGACAAAATCAAGAACCGGCGAACCACTTGAGTTCCGGGATGCACCTCTAGTGATTCCTCCAGTCTTAAAAAAACAAAGCACTAATGTCGGCTGAAGCATCTTCTTTAGCATAGCACAGGATCAAAGACAAGCCGAAAAGTGTCTATAAAAAGCTCTTCATCATTTTCATATTCAATATCTCACGGGCATCCATTCTTCCATTTGGATTATCTACATTCATTTGGTGCAAAACCCATTCACAACTCTCTCAAAATTGATCACTCGTTTACTGTCGCGGACAGCATAAATATGGAGCTGTCTAAACGTTTACATGCTTTACGAACTTATTCCTTGTCATCAGTGTTGTCTTCCTCCGTATTGTCCTCCATTTCCTCCTCACCCTCCACTTCTTCTTCCTCGTTACCACAGCCGGCTTTGCCTTCCTGGCGCGACCAGGCATAACCCTCAAGCAATGAAGAGGGAAATATATCTCCAACCTTGTTCACTTTCTCAGTTGCAGATTTCCCCGAATTATTATCTTTTGACTTGTTCATCTGTTATAGGGGGTAAAAGAAAGCATCACTGAGGCGGGTGGGTGAAGTAAAGAACAATCAGTGTAAAGAAACAGAACAGAAGGAACAGTATCAGTCTAACCCCGAAGTCCCAATTAAGAAATTTGACAATGTCGATTCCACTCTTAAGTAGGCAATGATACGGACTATTCCTAATAGTTGCAAACCAATACAAGGAGCATGCCAGAAGAAATTTCAGGAATGCCTCCTAAATGCATTGCGAAGCCACAATGATTGCCAAAAGAAATCAGCCAGGGAAACTTACAGCGTGAAGTAGAGTTCTTCTATCCCTTTCTCGAGCATTCTTAATGGCCTGTAAAAAATGGTGTGTATCTCTTTAGAAA
>JAGVVM010006194.1:0-10344 GCA_019149425.1 Psidium friedrichsthalianum
GATTTTTGGGTATTGGGAGAACTGTCAAGAAAGGATCCATCAACATGATGGACACTCGAGCACGTATTGGTTTTAATGATTTGGACGTTACGTGCACATTGAAAGTCGTTTAGTCTCCTCTATTTAGTTTGTACGGTAGGGTTCAAGTGTTGATGAGTACAACTTAAATGTAATAAAATGATATTCACTGTTTTCGAATGCTTTTGTTTAGTTCTTTTTAGTCTTCTTCACCTCGAGATCATGTTTCGTGTTTTCTGAATGATTTTACCTCAGTATATATAACTCTGCTATTACAAGTTGTGTATCACTTTTCCTAGGGACAAAGAAACTGCAACGGGCATTACTGTTGTCTGTTCATTTCTTGTTCATTGCACTATTCTAGATAATCCTAATGAAATTTGTTCGCATTGTAATGCAAGAACTATATGGTCATTTAGTTGATTATTTTATCACGATATTGTGAAGACTTTCCCATTTCTCGCATTTGATATTACTTGTTCATGCAGGATTGACTCACTATCTGTTTACCTTCGTCCTTTGGTTCTCAAGATGCATCCGAGATTTTATCACATTGTCCATCTGTTCAGTCTGCTCTCAAGGTAACAGCTTCTCACTTCCGTTTATGATTCCAATATATTTAATAAGTTGTCTGATAATTATAAATGAAATGATTTCTGCAGTCTAATAAAGCTCTAATCCTTGGGGAGTCCTTTGTCTTTAGCAATGCCTTCATCAAGGTAAGTCTTTCTGTAATCAGCATTCCTTCATATCACAGATGATTTCCTTAGGAATCTATTAATTGGAGAGATGATAGCTTCTCCTTGAAATGGATGATATTCTGATCCTAAATTTATTTGGCTCACGAGCAGGGATGGCTATTCACTCTGTTTTATTTCTAAATAGGTGCTTGATATGTCCATCTTAACTATGAAAGTTTTTCCCAGCACTCGACACCTGGTCATCTCCTCTTGCATGGGAACGATGAACCGAGTTGCTTGATAGAGGTCGATAGATGTTCTTCATGTCCAATATTCCTATTACGTGAACGTGTCTTGCATTTTTATGGCTTTAAGTTTTCTTTCTTTTCTATGCGTCTTCTTTCTCCTCCACAATTTGGGTAGTCTGGGTGGCCAAAAAGCGCAATATTGTCAAATCACACTAGAAAGATGCAATCTGTCTTTGACACTTTATGTGGCAGTTTGTATTGAGATTTTTTACGTGTCATAATTTGAATGGTTGTTTTTCACTTCTCTTCTGGGCTTTTACATTAGATTTACACGTCCTCCAATTCTTGTACCTCAACCTCACTTACCAATTACCATCTAGATCCTTTCTTTTTCGTCTCTTATTTCTAGTTAATTAGTTGCCAAATGAAGGATTTTGAACTTTTTTCCCTTTCTGTTCATGCAATTTACTTGATAGGTCTTGAGTTCCTTTTGGTACTAGAGGCCTGACCAATTGTTTGAGCTAGTCAAGTTCTAAGTGATTACTCACTTGCATTTTATAATTATTGTAGGATGTATATGATCGCCTGGAGAAAGAGATGGTAGTAGCTAATCTCTCAGGATCTGCTAGTGTTAATCTCTCCGATGATCGATATTCAGCCAAGGATGCTAAAGGAGCACATGATTCTGGCTTTTCCTCCGAGTTAAATGAAATTTCAAGTGAGAGTATGTCTATTAAACATGCTGTGGATAAAGGGGGAAGGAAAAAGAAGGGAAAATCTACTGGAAATGCTAAATCTGGTGCATCTGAGAGTGGTCCAGACAATCAGGATTTTGTGCCGGCAAAATCCAAGAAAAACCAGAAGAAGAGCAAAGATGTGCCTTCTGTGCACACATCAGAAGTGAAATCAAGTGCTAAGAAAGATGCCAAATCCCAAGAAGAAAGCCAGGGTATTCCTTCAGAAGAATGGAGTGTGCAAGTGATCACCACATTGTTTCCCAATTTTGAAGAGCAAGGTGTGATGATTTATAGTACGGTGTTCTAATTCTGAATGTATTACATGACAGATATAACCTGATTGTGATGTAATTGGTCATCAATTTTGGCAGGTGTTGATGATCCATCCAGTATAATTAGGTCTCTAGCCAACCACTTGAGACCTATGCTAATAAATTCTTGGAAGGAAAAAAGAAAGGCAGTGTTCACAGAAAACGCAGAGAGAATGAAACGGTTGCTTGATGATTTGCAAAAAAAAATAGATGAAGTGAGCAAGATGATTCGCTTCTTTGGTCTTGTTTGCCCTATACCTTGGCTATATTTGACTAAATGAGTTATCTTTTCTCATATATTTCCTATTGCAGGCTTTGTTAAATATACAGCTATATGAAAAGGCATTAGATTTGTTTGAAGATGATTCATCCACTTCAGTATGTCCTTTATCTATTATCAATCAAAAATAGGAAAGTGTTTCTGATTAAATATATTAAAGGGCAGTTCATGGGCTTTACAGGTGGTTTTGCACAGGCATCTCTTGAGAACGACAGCTGCTTCTATTGTAGATATGCTATTTGTTGATCTGGTAGCTGCTTATATGCTGCTTCATCATTCTGTTTGTTGCCTGAAATTTATCTTTTATGAGGGATCATGTGATAGATTCGTGATTTGCAGGATGCTTACAACAAATTAAAGACTGGTGCTGAAACCGAAAATCCTGAGAACTCACAGTGTGTCTCACTTAGTTCTGTAGAAAGAACTGCTGTTGTATGGAGATTAAATCCCTTGATCTACCTTTCATAAACTGAGTGATGATAATTTTTGTATGGGGTATTGACAGTTGGTGTTATCTACACCCTTCTTCTGGTGCAGGCAAAGACATTCCCTGGAAGCCTTTCAAAGAAGGCTCTTGCAGTGGTTGACGCTTTGGAGGGAAAGGTCTGTGTTTGAATAAAGTTAAATAATGTTTTGGTTTTGATGTATGATAATAATCTAAGGAGACTTTCCTCCAGATAAATATTGCGTGTTATTCAGGTCCTTGACGTTTTAACTCAGTTTGGTACTTTTCAGCAATTTTTTATCTGCTTATTGGCAGATATACCTTTCGATTGTTTTCCGTTTTCAATGTTGTAGCTATCCTGTCTCAGTTGTTTCGGTTTTTCTTGTGTTGACAGACATCATAGTTGAATAATTTTCTAATAATGACAGATTGAGATATGCAGTAATTTTTGGATGTTGCAGTGGCTTTTTTTAATAGAATCCTCATTTCATGATATTGTGGGCAATGGAATTTGCATGTTATATAGTAACTCTTGTCACTTTGCGTTTATATTTTAATGACTATGAAAGTTACTAATGACAGAGGGTGGAAACTTTCATGACTGCGCTAACAGATTTTGCAGAGGAAAGGTATTTATGTTGTATTGTTATTTGTAGTTCTTCAGTATGTGTTAGCATAAAACTCCGTATTTACTATTGCTAGTTGATTGCTTTTTTCAGCGGATTGGTAGTGAAAAGGCTTGACAAGAAACTGGAAAGGGCACTTCTGCATTCTTACCGCAAGGTAAGCCTGCTTCACTCCATTACTTAATGTGAGGTATAAGAACATTGTTTTGTAAGTAATTGTAATTGTCCATGACATTTTTGTCATCTTTAATCTGCTTATACTTTGATAAAGCTGATTTTTTATCTCACATTCAGTCTTCGCTATTAATTCTCAATCATTCTTTTAATCGGAGATCTGTTGTCTACAAATAATCTTGAGTTCTGCTGTTTTTCTTACATGCAAATGAAGCAGGCAATAGAAAATCATTTTATTTGGCCTTTGCACTTGATACTCTAGTTTGCATAATAAGTTCGGAGTGGCATTGTAGGATTTGACCTCTCAAGTGTCTACAGAAGAGGATCCTATCTCTCTTCTGCCAAAAGTAGTGTCACTACTGTATATTCAGGTCAGTAGTAGCCATTGCTTCTCTATGTATTTTGTCTGGTTTGCTTTGTTTCTTTGCCTTGGTGATTAAAACATCCCCATTGTGTAGGTTCATAGTAAGGCTCTTCAAGCTCCTGGGAGGGCCATTTCTATTGCCATTACCAGATTGAAGGTATTGTGTCCGTGAGATACTGCTTGTGAAACTAGAAACTCTTTTATGTGAATCTGTCCAGGAAGAAAGTTGTCTTACTACCAGATCATTTTTTCGAAGATTTTGTTGGCATGTGGGTCTTTTTATCAGATAACCTAGGAAGTGTGAGACAATGTAATACCATTTAGATTGCACTTCCGTTTTTTATTATTAAACCCTAGCAAATTACTAAGATAATAGTGTTCCGATGTTTCAGAACAACGGATATCCAATATCATGAAGCGCGATCTCTATTGTGATCTTCACTTTGTTCATTTGACAAACCAAGTGATTTTTATGCAAAGAGATTGTGTGGTTTTGGTGGGTGTGAGGGGGTTGCAAGCTCTGTTCGCTTTAAATGCTCCAACTTTCCCCACCTAAGCACTAAATGCGCTGTTGTGATCCTAGCAGACGCTTGCGCCTGAAATTGGCAGAACTTGTTGAAAATAAGCTTGATATGTTAAGAATTGTCCCATTAAATCGGTGGAGCGTTGATGCTTGCAAATGTAGTTGACTGATTTGTTCTTATAGGTTTAGAAACTCTCCTCATTTTGCAACTATTTGCAATTTTTGTTGACATTTTCTGCTCTGTTAGTTTTGTTACCTCATTATGTCTGTGTGTCAGGATAAGCTACAGGACTCAGCTTACAAGATTTTGACAGATTACCAAGCCGCTACAGTCACCCTCCTCTCATTGATTTCTGCCTCCACTGGTGATGTAAGAAAAAAATCCATGTTAGATAATAGATATAACATGTTACGTTATCACTGAAGCTTGTCTCTAATGTTGATAGTTGGTCTGAACCTTTCATTTGCTGTCTTGGCTGCTTTGAATTAGAAAAGTTCCTTGAAAAGATTAGCTTCATGGCTCTGGTGTTTATTGTTCTCTCTCACCTCCTCCTCAGGAAGAGGATTGCACATCTGAGAGAATTTCCAGTAAGAGGGAGCTTCTGGAGAGTCTAATGCCAACACTGAAGGGCCTAGTGCTCAGCAAGCCTCAGTCTTGAGAATTGGCCAGATTTGTGCCATGTAAGACAATATCACATGCAGCTCATTAAGTCTATTGACTTGGAGAGGATATGTCACGGCAATTTGTTGGACAATCAAAATGATCATTTTGATTGTCCAACAAATTGCCGTGACATATCCTCTCCAAGTCAATAGACTTAATGAGCTGCATGTGATATTGTCTTACATGGCACAAATCTGGCCAATTCTCAAGACTGAGGCTTGCTGAGCACTAGGCCCTTCAGTGTTGGCATTAGACTCTCCAGAAGCTCCCTCTTACTGGAAATTCTCTCAGATGTGCAATCCTCTTCCTGAGGAGGAGGTGAGAGAGAACAATAAACACCAGAGCCATGAAGCTAATCTTTTCAAGGAACTTTTCTAATTCAAAGCAGCCAGACAGCAAATGAAAGGTTCAGACCAACTATCAACATTAGAGACAAGCTTCAGTGATAACGTAACATGTTATATCTATTATCTAACATGGATTTTTTTCTTACATCACCAGTGGAGGCAGAAATCAATGAGAGGAGGGTGACTGTAGCGGCTTGGTAATCTGTCAAAATCTTGTAAGCTGAGTCCTGTAGCTTATCCTGACACACAGACATAATGAGGTAACAAAACTAACAGAGCAGAAATGTCAACAAAAATTGCAAATAGTTGCAAAATGAGGAGAGTTTCTAAACCTATAAGAACAAATCAGTCAACTACATTTGCAAGCATCAACGCTCCACCGATTTAATGGGACAATTCTTAACATATCAAGCTTATTTTCAACAAGTTCTGCCAATTTCAGGCGCAAGCGTCTGCTAGGATCACAACAGCGCATTTAGTGCTTAGGTGGGAAAGTTGGAGCATTTTAAAGCGAACAGAGCTTGCAACCCCCTCACACCCACCAAAACCACACAATCTCTTTGCATAAAAATCACTTGGTTTGTCAAATGAACAAAGTGAAGATCACAATAGAGATCGCGCTTCATGATATTGGATATCCGTTGTTTCTGAAAACATCGGAACACTATTATCTTAGTAATTTGCTAGGGTTTAATAATAAAAAAACGGAAGTGCAATCTAAATGGTATTACATTGTCTCACACTTCCTAGGTTATCTGATAAAAAGACCCACATGCCAACAAAATCTTCGAAAAAAATGATCTGGTAGTAAGACAACTTTCTTCCTGGACAGATTCACATAAAAGAGTTTCTAGTTTCACAAGCAGTATCTCACGGACACAATACCTTCAATCTGGTAATGGCAATAGAATGGCCCTCCCAGGAGCTTGAAGAGCCTTACTATGAACCTACACAATGGGGATGTTTTAATCACCAAGGCAAAGAAACAAAGCAAACCAGACAAAATACATAGAGAAGCAATGGCTACTACTGACCTGAATATACAGTAGTGACACTACTTTTGGCAGAAGAGAGATAGGATCCTCTTCTGTAGACACTTGAGAGGTCAAATCCTACAATGCCACTCCGAACTTATTATGCAAACTAGAGTATCAAGTGCAAAGGCCAAATAAAATGATTTTCTATTGCCTGCTTCATTTGCATGTAAGAAAAAACAGCAGAACTCAAGATTATTTGTAGACAACAGATCTCCGATTAAAAGAATGATTGAGAATTAATAGCGAAGACTGAATGTGAGATAAAAAATCAGCTTTATCAAAGTATAAGCAGATAAAGATGACAAAAATGTCATGGACAATTACAATTACTTACAAAACAATGTTCTTATACCTCACATTAAGTAATGGAGTGAAGCAGGCTTACCTTGCGGTAAGAATGCAGAAGTGCCCTTTCCAGTTTCTTGTCAAGCCTTTTCACTACCAATCCGCTGAAAAAAGCAATCAACTAGCAATAGTAAATACGGAGTTTTATGCTAACACATACTGAAGAACTACAAATAACAATACAACATAAATACCTTTCCTCTGCAAAATCTGTTAGCGCAGTCATGAAAGTTTCCACCCTCTGTCATTAGTAACTTTCATAGTCATTAAAATATAAACGCAAAGTGACAAGAGTTACTATATAACATGCAAATTCCATTGCCCACAATATCATAAATGAGGATTCTATTAAAAAAAGCCACTGCAACATCCACAAAATTACTGCATATCTCAATCTGTCATTATTAGAAAATTATTCAACTATGATGTCTGTCAACACAAGAAAAACCGAAACAACTGAGACAGGATAGCTACAACATTGAAAACGGAAAACAATCGAAAGGTATATCTGCCAATAAGCAGATAAAAAATTGCTGAAAAGTACCAAACTGAGTTAAAACGTCAAGGACCTGAATACACGCAATATTTATCTGGAGGAAAGTCTCCTTAGATTATTATCATACATCAAAACCAAAACATTATTTAACTTTATTCAAACACAGACCTTTCCCTCCAAAGCGTCAACCACTGCAAGAGCCTTCTTTGAAAGGCTTCCAGGGAATGTCTTTGCCTGCACCAGAAGAAGGGTGTAGATAACACCAACTGTCAATACCCCATACAAAAATTATCATCACTCAGTTTATGAAAGGTAGATCAAGGGATTTAATCTCCATACAACAGCAGTTCTTTCTACAGAACTAAGTGAGACACACTGTGAGTTCTCAGGATTTTCGGTTTCAGCACCAGTCTTTAATTTGTTGTAAGCATCCTGCAAATCACGAATCTATCACATGATCCCTCATAAAAGATAAATTTCAGGCAACAAAACAGAATGATGAAGCAGCATATAAGCAGCTACCAGATCAACAAATAGCATATCTACAATAGAAGCAGCTGTCGTTCTCAAGAGATGCCTGTGCAAAACCACCTGTAAGCCCATGAACTGCCCTTTAATATATTTAATCAGAAACACTTTCCTATTTTTGATTGATAATAGATAAAGGACATACTGAAGTGGATGAATCATCTTCAAACAAATCTAATGCCTTTTCATATAGCTGTATATTTAACAAAGCCTGCAATAGGAAATATATGAGAAAAGATAACTCATTTAGTCAAATATAGCCAAGGTATAGGGCAAACAAGACCAAAGAAGCGAATCATCTTGCTCACTTCATCTATTTTTTTTTGCAAATCATCAAGCAACCGTTTCATTCTCTCTGCGTTTTCTGTGAACACTGCCTTTCTTTTTTTCCTTCCAAGAATTTATTAGCATAGGTCTCAAGTGGTTGGCTAGAGACCTAATTATACTGGATGGATCATCAACACCTGCCAAAATTGATGACCAATTACATCACAATCAGGTTATATCTGTCATGTAATACATTCAGAATTAGAACACCGTACTATAAATCATCACACCTTGCTCTTCAAAATTGGGAAACAATGTGGTGATCACTTGCACACTCCATTCTTCTGAAGGAATACCCTGGCTTTCTTCTTGGGATTTGGCATCTTTCTTAGCACTTGATTTCACTTCTGATGTGTGCACAGAAGGCACATCTTTGCTCTTCTTCTGGTTTTTCTTGGATTTTGCCGGCACAAAATCCTGATTGTCTGGACCACTCTCAGATGCACCAGATATAGCATTTCCAGTAGATTTTCCCTTCTTTTTCCTTCCCCCTTTATCCACAGCATGTTTAATAGACATACTCTCACTTGAAATTTCATTTAACTCGGAGGAAAGGCCAGAATCATGTGCTCCTTTAGCATCCTTGGCTGAATATCGATCATCGGAGAGATTAACACTAGCAGATCCCGAGAGATTAGCTACTACCATCTCTTTCTCCAGGCGATCATATACATCCTACAATAATTATAAAATGCAAGTGAGTAATCACTTAGAACTTGACTAGCTCAAACAATTGGTCAGGCCTCTAGTACCAAAAGGAACTCAAGACCTATCAAGTAAATTGCATGAACAGAAGGGAAAAAAGTTCAAAATCCTTCATTTGGCAACTAATTAACTAGAAATAAGAGACGAAAAAGAAAGGATCTAGATGGTAATTGGCAAGTGAGGTTGAGGTACAAGAATGGAGGACGTGTAAATCTAATGTAAAAGCCCAGAAGAGAAGTGAAAAACAACCATTCAAATTATGACACGTAAAAATCTCAATACAAACTGCCACATAAAGTGTCAAAGACAGATTGCATCTTTCTAGTGTGATTTGACAATATTGCGCTTTTTGGCCACCCAGACTACCCAAATTGTGGAGGAGAAAGAAGACGCATAGAAAAGAAAGAAAACTTAAAGCCATAAAAATGCAAGACACGTTCACGTAATAGGAATATTGGACATGAAGAACATCTATCGACCTCTATCAAGCAACTCGGTTCATCGTTCCCATGCAAGAGGAGATGACCAGGTGTCGAGTGCTGGGAAAAACTTTCATAGTTAAGATGGACATATCAAGCACCTATTTAGAAATAAAACAGAGTGAATAGCCATCCCTGCTCGTGAGCCAAAATAAATTTAGGATCAGAATATCATCCATTTCAAGGAGAAGCTATCATCTCTCCAATTAATAGATTCCTAAGGAAATCATCTGTGATATGAAGGAATGCTGATTACAGAAAGACTTACCTTGATGAAGGCATTGCTAAAGACAAAGGACTCCCCAAGGATTAGAGCTTTATTAGACTGCAGAAATCATTTCATTTATAATTATCAGACAACTAATTAAATATATTGGAATCATAAACGGAAGTGAGAAGCTGTTACCTTGAGAGCAGACTGAACAGATGGACAATGTGATAAAATCTCGGATGCATCTTGAGAACCAAAGGACGAAGGTAATACAGATAGTGAGTCAATCCTGCATGAACAAGTAATATCAAATGCGAGAAATGGGAAAGTCTTCACAATATCGTGATAAAATAATCAACTAAATGACCATATAGTTCTTGCATTAAATGCGAACAAATTTCATTAGGATTATCTAGAATAGTGCAATGAACAAGAAATGAACAGACAACAGTAATGCCCGTTGCAGTTTCTTTGTCCCTAGGAAAAGTGATACACAACTTGTAATAGCAGAGTTATATATACTGAGGTAAAATCATTCAGAAAACACGAAACATGATCTCGAGGTGAAGAAGACTAAAAAGAACTAAACAAAAGCATTCGAAAACAGGTGAATATCATTTTATTACATTTAAGTTGTACTCATCAACACTTGAACCCTACCGTACAAACTAAATAGAGGAGACTAAACGACTTTCAATGTGCACGTAACGTCCAAATCATTAAAACCAATACGTGCTCGAGTGTCCATCATGTTGATGGATCCTTTCTTGACAGTTCTCCCAATACCCAAAAAATCATC
>JAGVVM010006195.1:0-19831 GCA_019149425.1 Psidium friedrichsthalianum
CATGTCTATGTACTAAAGTTTTGGAGTTGTTGTTCAGGGCAGTCTTTCTCCTCTCAGTTGCCTGCTTCCCATCTTCGATGGAGAATATTGAAGATAAACGGTTTGTTACGAGTTTTCAGTAGTTCACTTTGAAACCATTCTCATAGTTTTCATATTACCTGTTCCTATCACCGGATTTCTGAATAATTTGTTTTCCAATATTATTGTTGGATCAATTTTCAATACCATTGATCTAGCATAACTTTATCCATGTAATATTTCCCAAAGCAATTGCCAGTGGGCTGGAAATGATTGTTTTGTCTACCAAATTAGAGCTGAATGTACATTCTTAAGTCTGGATATTCCCAGAACTTGCACCAGGTGACGGACTTCCTTAAAAATACAACAATCCACTTTTATAGAACTTGCGTCTTGGTGCGGCGTTTCTTGATAATTCACAATTCTGTTGTGGCACTCGGTGTTTGGGACACATTTAACAAGTCATTTCAAACAACACTGCATGATCAGACAAAAAATTGAATTCTTTGTCTTTTTCTTATTCTGGGTGGAATTTTTGTTGTGAGACCATGTAACTATGAACTAGCATCCTCTGAACATGTATTGAGTTTGGTTATTAACTGTAGATCAGATGTAAATTGTCCCACGAATGCATATGCCTCCTAAATTTATTAAGGTGGGTGTAACTTAATTACTGCTTTTTTCCCCCCTTTGTCAGCATATGGGATTATGACGGGGTGCATACGGCAATGATTTTTAGCAACTTATTGGGTCTCGGTATGCTAATTAGAGCAATGGCGCAAGTTTTTCCCCAGATAGAAAATCAGCTGCAATAAAGCGTTCATGCCTGATGTTGTAAATCTCTCCACAGAATCTGTGGACAGGAAGGCTCCCTTTTCAATTGAAGAAGCTGGTGCAAATCTTGAGATATTGAGGAATGTACGCATAAATGGGAAGGAGTCGGAGCTCTTTTTCTTTGCAGAAGAGTGGAGGCTCCTTGTTCCTTAGGCTAAGGTAGAAGGGCTATACTGGATGCTATCCTTCGAAAACCTTCGTGCTAACATGCCGACAGGTTATTTTTTTAATGGCAATTCGGATTTGGTGTTGCAAAGCGGGCAATTGTATCCTTCTTTTCTTTGCGTATTTCAATAGTGAATGCTTTATTTAATTCCATTTGTATTTCAATGTCGATGATAATACTGAAAGTAATGATTTTTTTTTCCTTAATTGCGCTAGTTTTCTCTATTACCTCTATGATCGTCACTGGCATTGCCCCTGCTGAACGCTGGAGACATTGTAGATGACCTTTTGCAGCATCTTTCTAGTCGGTGTAACGCAGGTATTTTGTTGCTGGAGTCTACTGACATTTTATCTCTTTGGACGATCACGACCGATGAAGCTTTGAAGGTAAGTGTGTTGGATGGCTGGATATTCGCTTTCCATTACTGTACTGTTGGTATTGAATTCTTGCCAGACAAATTCTGGTCACATTTTTCTTTGAGGTGGTATCTTTACCAGCCTTCTATGTTTTGCTTTTGGCGCATTTAGCAGCCAACCTGCAGACATTTTCTCAGGATTAACATCGGAAGATAGAATTTCCTTCTGAATCATGCACAAATATTTCTCCCTTGAAAATTTATGGGTTTTATTCAGATTGGTATTTGTTGTAGAGGAGATCTCTGCTGTCGAGTCCATCCGTCCATGTATCGAATGGTTTCTACTTCTTGTATTCAGCTGAACTTTATGACAGTGGATTGAGCTATATATGCTTTGTCATGCTCACTAAAATGGCACCTCTTGGCATTTTCGGATGTGTTCTGAATCCCTATCTGCAAAATTGTTCCATTATCCTCATTATATGTTATACATAGCTTCTGGCCAAATTACATATTGCCACCCATTTATTTTAGGATTGTTTGCAATTCCCCTCCGATGTTTCAATTTTGCAATTTGCCTAGAACTTTAGAAATTGGTTGCAATCTGCCTGATCAATCTGGCCCTGAGGTTGATTCAACCACAATTTTGCTTAACTCCGACCTGTGGATGGTACGTGCCTGATTACATTCGTTATTGAGTAGCATGCCTAGAGAAAAGTAGATGATATAAAGAAATATATCACTTTTGAGCATGTGCTAAGTTCCGATGAGAAGTTGATGGAGGCAGCAAATGCACCTTGATATATAGATCTGAAAATAATTTTGGGTAATCCCTATATTTTTTTCACATACATAATGTGTAACCAATTTGCCTTTTGGAACTAGTCATGTGTGTCATGTGGTCAGATATGTGAGAAAAAAATGCTGCAGTCAATGCAAGGAGGCACATTGCAACCAACTTCAAAAAATCGAAGCAAATTGCAAAAATTGAAAATGTCGGGGGCCAACTTGCCACAATTCGATAGAATTGGGAGTCTCCATACCTACATTTATTTCTAAGCAAAACTGTAAGTTTGAAAACAACGAAAAAATTTATCATTACAACGTAAATGGTGAAGATCCTTGCAACCAGTTAATCATTTATTATAAGAGGCTTTGTTGCAAAACTGAGGAGTTTCTTTAAGGAATGAGATAGCATACTCATCTAGGCAGCTTGTTCATGTTTCAGGTATTGTATCTTTGGATGGCTTAAGGATCCTTTTTATCGAAGAGCTAGTTGGTGGTCATATTTGTCAAAGAGTCATTAGCCCTGTACGATGCAAGTAGAGTGTAACTGAAGTTACTGAAACTAAAACAATAAAACTCTTCAAAATATGTCTGCCAGCAAGTTTTAGTGAAGTTTCAATGTCAATTTACTGGCCTTTTGCCTTTGGATATTATGGTGATTTTTTGGGACCACAGAAATGTGGAGATGTTGAATATTGTGGGGAAAGTGTTGAATATTGTTTTTTGTTTTTTTTTTCAGGGCTTTGGTTGTGATTCTACTTTTTTTTTTTTTTTGGCGAAAGATTCTATTGGTTTACAGTCTAATATTTATTCCCAAATTACACTTTTAGGGGCTTGTTCACTTCTTCCAGAGATCTCAGGCCCTACAACTCATCCTAAGATTGCCCAAGTTTTATTAGAGAGAGGAATGCCAGATACAGCCCTGATGGTTTTACGTTGGGTCTGGGCGTGATGTGGATCACAGTTAATCTCACTTCCGAGGCCGTTACTGCAGTTCGAGTTAGGGTGTGAGTGTGGGCTGCTGACTGAGGCATTTACTTATCGAGAACGCTTGTTCCAAAGTCAGGGAAAGGAAGCTTAAGTATGACGCTGCTGTGGATCCTTCCAATGCCATTAAAGGTTGAATGCAGGACGTGGGAGATGGATGGAAATTTTAGTCATGAATATGTTGCCTTTCCATTAGGAGAAAGCTTGTAGATCGAATGATAGAGTTGCCTTGGAAATCTGACGAGGAGAAGTATCTTCACAAGTGTCTAATGGTTATGCACTGATGACCCTTCAAGTATCATTGGAAATCTTCTCGTGGTTTTCTATCTCCAGGTAATCTAGTGGCATTTGGAGGAAAGTGATAATTGAGTTGCAGTGCTCTATATGATCACCATTTTTTTCTTCTGATTACTCTTGAGAATGACTATGGAATGGCACCCTTGAGTAGCTTGACTGCTTAAGAGGATATTAAATGCAAACGGTGGCAACAATAATAATGCTTCACTTTGTCTCTCTGATTAATTTGTCAGTTTCGCTGATGCCATCAATAATTGTTTGCTACCAAATATTGTTGGCTTCCCCCGCAGAAATTTCTGTTTCCATCTGTTGGATGCGGTTCGTTCTGTTACTTTTACAGCACCTCTGGTGGTCATTTGTCCCTTGTAGGTAGTGTAATTTTTTGGGATTTTAACCCCATTGGTCCAGGATATATCAGCTGTGGACTTGGGTCTCGTGCTTGGCCCACTAACCTTCTTGCCTCTGGCCATTTGCCCGGGGAATTTTCTGCGAGAGCTAGTTAGTTATTTCATCAAACAAGAAAACTGTATGGCTTTTTGAGCTGATTCCTACGAATTCCTCGTATTCCATTGCAGCGACACAGGTATTCTGAGGCATACCAAGTTGATTGTGAGCTGCAGCGCCTGGAGCAGGAATTTGCATCGACCCCTTTAGCTAGTGAAGATGTGTTGTCTAGAATGCGATCTGCTAGTCACTGGAGAAAAGAGCTAGTGGTAAGCAGTCTATACTTGATCTTTTAGCTTCATGTTCAAAGGTGGCAAGTTGTTGGACAGGTGCTTCAGCTCCACTAGAGACGAAGACTCCAAGCTTGTGAAGCCACCTTAGGTGGATTCTCATAGTAAGCTAAGTTGGCACTGACATGTAATAAGCAAAATACCTAAATGGAGGTCCTTATGAATGCTTGTTTCAGAGTTTTTGTCTTGATGTGGTACCGTGCATGGAAAATGGTTTGTTGTCTCTACTGCTGGAGAGTAACTAGCAACTGCTTGTACAAAACAGGAGAAGTGTATAGAGTTGTTACCAGAGGTGCAGCAGCAACAAATAAAGAGTGAAAAGTTGCCCGACATTGCCATGACCTGTGAAGATGCTCATATGCCTGAAGAATGTTATCTTCCTCTTGAACGAAGGCCTATTCCTTACAGTTCTACAATTCCTTAGCCGTGGATTCTTCTGCTATGTTAAATGAGGTGATGACTGCTTCCTCAAAACGATCTGATTTGGAGAATCCTATCAAAATACCTGTGTCCAGCACCAAGTTTGCAGTTGGACTTGGTAACTCTGGCTGGTCTTCAGTTTCCAGAGAGTCATCGCTTTTGAATACAGAAAGACGCGCAAAGCTTCTTGCAGAAGTTTAAAAAATGATATGTCAACATCTGGAGCTTTTGATTTAAAACCTGCCTCCCCATTGCAAAGGTTTCCTAGAGGTTCACCTAAGTTTCATCAGAAGAGTTGGCCCCTGGGCAATTCGTCTGATCATATTTTGTCAGTACTAGAACCAAATGGATTCAGCCACGAAGTCCAGAGAAGTAGTCATTTACACTCTCAATCACCAGTGGCGAATCCTCAGTCTTCACCTGGCAGCCACCGCGGTCTATTGAGAAGTTCTAAGCAGGACCTGCACAAAACAGTATCTGGCAAAAGGGTCCATTCAGAGGCCGATGGTGTGCCTTGGAATGCTGTCTCTTCAGATGATTTAATGGACATCTCTTGGAGGTAACGCGACGGCACTCCTCTGTTTCTTTGAATATCTAACTCTTATTGTGCCTCCATGTTGCTTTTGCGCTTAACTGCAGATTTTATAGTCCGTCATTTGATACATCTCCGCTGTATGCTTTCTAACTCTCAGCAGTGGTGAGAAATCTTTGGTGGTCGAGGATGAGAATCAAGCCCGAGCACTGAGATGGAGATCTGATGAAACTAGTGACGAAGAAGAGGAATCACATCAGCAGAGATCTGTGGGGACAACTCCTTACCGATCTCCCGTTACTGCAATTCGAAGAAGCAGATTTGCCAGGAGATGGTGATTGCATGGATTCATTTTGCATCAAGCTCCCTCGTTACTCGCGATTATTCTTCCTGTTTGAAAGTGGGACAAATATAAAGCAGCTGTAACTTCTGCCTGAAGCAGCCAAACTTTTGCAGCTTCAACTTGGTGAAGGAGCTGCAATTATGTAAGTCCTCATGTGTAGTCCTGCGTGGAGTTCTTGATCGGGGAACGAGCTTCAGGGGTTGCCGTGTTCTTATATCTTTAGAGTGACTCACAGCGCAAGGCATTTTGTGTCGGTCTCGGCAATTTTTTGTGAACCTGTAACCGGATCTGAGTGCCTTGAGATCATTTTGATTAAAGAGATTTTGAGCGTCTAGGCGAAGCAGAGCTTTCTGGTGCTGTTGTCTTGATATGGCAGAACTATAGTTCAACCGGGAGTCACTTGACTCCATTAAAAAGCATATCAATTGGAACATATCAATTGCAGGCAGGATGTTGCATCTTCCCGTCACATCGGGTTACTGCCTCGTGGGTTTTGTTTTTCTTTCTTTTCTTGTGAATAATCAAACTGTTCCTTTATATGTTTTTTTTTGGGCGCCAAATTATGGGCCTATTGGGTTGTGTAAATGCGATGGCTTTGGAGCAGGGGGCGGCGGCATTGATGATGGGTCATTGAGCGCGGTGCTGGTTGTCCGGTGAATGGTGCGCAATCGTCTATAGAAATAGAATTGTGGTTTAGAGTAGGAAGTAAATTTCAATGTTGCAAAAGGGAAATTAATTCGCAGATAGACTTAATAATGCCTCAAATTATTCTCCATCAAAGAGAAATTGAGGACTGCTGTGGTGGAAAATAGAGTGTGTTTTGCTGTGATGGAAAATAGAGTATGTTTGGTGTTCATTTCTTGACGGGAGAATTTCAAATAAGAACATGGGATATTTTTATTTTTCTTAAATAAAGGTTTGAAAATTTTAATAAGGACTTGAATGTTTTTATTTTTCTTAAATAAAGGTTTGAAGTGGATTTTGTTTTAAATAGGAGTTTAAAGTATTTTTTTATTTCAAAGAAAGGCTTAAGGGTATTTTCGTCATTTCCTTCCTTCTCATTTCCTGAACGAAAATCTAGCTACTGTCATTCCCCGTTTGCTCGTATCAACGTCGCTCTCTCTCTCCCTTTCTCTCCCCGTTGTCTCTATGGTGAATGGGTTTTCCTTTCAGTCCCGCATCTGATACTTCCACGCCCGCCACAGGCCACAAGCACCGCCATCTCTTCCTCCTCCCCTTTCTCCAGTCCATTACACCTCCCCCGTGAGGCCAGACTCCGCCGGACCCATCACGCCTTGCGCCGGCAGGGCCATGTTCTGCTGCGCCGGGACTGCACCACCTTAGCCTCCTCCTCCTCGCCTGCCACGCGCTCTCCGCCGCCGCCTGCGGCCCGTCCGATTGGGATGCCCTCCGCTCCTTCCCCTCTGGAGTCTCCCCCCTCCCCTCCGCGGACCCCCTCAACTGGGCCGCCGACTCCGACTGCTGCGGCTGGGAGGGGGTCCTCTGCAACGCCCCCACCGGGCGGGTCCTCAGCCTGTTGCTACCCGACCGCCTCCTGAACGGCACCGTCTCGCCATCGCTCGAGAATCTGACCTTGCTCACCTACCTCAACCTCTCGCGAAACCGGCTGTCTGGCCCTCTGTCCGACGATTTCTGCACTGCGCTCGGCAAGGGACAAAGATGCTTCACTGCTTGAACGAAACCAGTGCTCGTCTTCTGCCCACAGTCATGTCCCATGGCGGCCGTCTAGGAGCCCAGGCAAGGCCCCGGCGAGGGTCGCCTCGCCTGTAGTCGTCGAGGATAGGCCGCCCTCAACCGCCGCGAGGTAAGCCTCGTGGGCCGAAACAAAAAAAATAAAATAAAAAGAGAACAGAAATAAAATAAAAAATAAAAAAGTAAATGACGAAAAATATCCTTTATTTAAAATAGGAAAAATATCCTTGATCAGGTCTACTTTTATTTAAAATAGGGTTATTACCGTAAAAACTTCAAACTGGTACATCAGTAATAAATTTATCTTAAACTATTTTTTGATCACAAAAAAATCTCACATTGGTACATCAATGATAAATTTACTCGAAATTATTTTTTTTACCATAAAAAATCTTAAATTGGTACACTTATAATAAATTTATCATAAATTAATTTTTTTTTTATTATAATCATAAACTGATACATCCTTGACAAATTTATCGTCCATTAAATTGGATTAATATCATGAAAAACTCAAAATTAATACATATACGACAAATAAAAGGTAAAAAATTCAAATTTATACACCCGTTAACTTACACGTGTCATCTATCTCAGCAATTTAACTTGTCAAATTTATTATATGTGTATCAATTTTGAGTAAATTTGTTATAAGTGCATTAATTTGAAGTTTTTATTATTAAAAAATAGTTTAAGGTAAATTTATTTCAAGTACATCGATTATATTAACTCTTTAAAATAAGGTCCACTTCGGATTCGTATCTTTATTTGAAATTTTTCCTTTTTTAATTCTCTCTAAAGTTTCAACCAAAAAAAAAAAATCTCTCTAAAGGAAATGAAATATGAATCCGAGCAGAAGTATTTCACTTCTTTGGTCAAAATCATTTCCGTGCGCTCAACTTGAAAAGCCAAACAAGGACGATCTCTGCACATTTTCTTCCACTTCCCTCGTTCCGAAACGCGCCGTCGTCGGTGTCGAAGGACAAGGCTCACGTCGCGCTGCACTGTCGGCGGAGCTGTGAGAAGGTTGAAGAAAGAAAATTATGGCGATGGCTCTGAAACTTCCGATCATAGACTTGTCTTCGCCGGACCGCCTCTCCTCCGCCGCTTCAATACGCCAGGTTTCTTTCTGCCTAAGCGCTTCGCGGGACCGACTGTTTCCTGTCTTTCCTGTTCTTGTTTGCTTGTGTCGGAGGAGAACGAAGCTCGTGGTTTCGTCGTCCTCTCGGGTCCCTGTTTTAGCTGTGTCCAAAACGAGTGACCGCCGGTGGTTTTCAAGTTGGTCGGTGGCTGGGGACAGACATTGTGTGATCTTAAAATGGAAAATTTCAATTAGCATCATTGCCACTGCTGTGATTAACATCGTTGACGTTGTTTGCAATTTCACCTGTAATTGTTTTTGCAAAATCGTTTACCTGACACTATGTTCGTCAGGAGGGATTAAGGGGAAGAGAATGGGTTTTGCACAATCGTGTTTGAATTGAGGGAAAGGGATGGAAAGGAGCTGAAATGATGAGGAGAGATTAGTAGGGATTGATCCGGTTGACTTTATGTACATCTGGAGAGATTCCGAGATTATTTAGGTTTTACTTAACAAATATGTTCTCTTTTTCTCATTGATACACTTAATCTACATCAATTTTTAAATGCATAAAAGATATGTAGTCCTCATACATTTTTTCATCCCATTTCCCTAGCTAGCATCCATAATCACTCCTTCCAAATTGAGTATAGAGTTTATTGTCTGAAAGAGTCTCTCCAGTCATTTCGTGTAATCTAACTTAAAAGTGCAAGGAACTATGCGACTTGGTATTCAGATTGGCTCGAATTACTCTATGCGGTTCATTTGGTGTGTGTGAGAAGAACATCTCCGAACTCAGAAGTGTGAGCATGTGAATTGGATTGCAGGCTTGTATAGAATATGGCTTCTTTTACCTAGTGAATCATGGCGTTAAGGAAGAGTTGCTCACCAAAGTGCTTGAGGAAAGCAAAAAGTTCTTCTCAGTCCCCTTGGAAGAGAAAATGAAATTGGCTCGGAAGGAACACAGAGGCTACACGCCATTGTATGCTGAGATCCTTGACCCTTCCTCGAACTCCAAAGGTCTCTCTCTCTCTCTCTCTCACTCACGCACGCGCGCGCACGGGCTGTTCCACTTTGTAGCATCTTTGGTTAGACTTGCTAGCCTTTTTCAAAAATCAAGTTCCTTATCCTTTTTCTTGAGCATTTGTCTAAAATTACTTGAGCTTGGTTGTTGGAACATACATGCTAATGGATTTGGCGATGTATTATAATGTCAGTTACTGATTTCTTATCCATTGTTAAGGATAGAAAAATAGGTTGGTTATTACTCACAGGTCTGTGATTCCATTAGGTGACCTAAAAGAGAGTTACTACATTGGCCCTCTAGAAGATTCTTCGCATCAAAAGCATCTGAACCAGTGGCCTCCTGAAGGTATGGTTTGTTGAATATATTTGCTCATACTCAAATGGACTGCTTTTCATCTGAGTATTGTGTACAGTAGTATTATCATGACAACATCTAAGTAAACTGCATCTTACGGTGATCGACTATACTATTTCTCTTACACCATTGTGCTCAACTGTGTATGCATCATCATCATAGGTGTTATCCATGTGCTATGCACTATTTGACATCTAATAAGAAATCGTCAAACGCGGACTTTTGTATAAGCAGTGTTTGAAATTTCTTTCCCCTTCTAGTGAATTCCAGATATGATGCCATCTTGGAAATCTACAATGGAATCGTACTACAGAGAAGTGGAGTAAGTTCTTAGCACTTGCTTATCGTTGATGCAGTTGCATGTTGATCAACCTGGAAGTAGTTACATTATTGTTCATTTTAGAGTTTGTACCCAGTGATTTTGTTTTCCCAAAGGCCATTCTTTGGAAAATTGTAAGATTTCCAATTATTGGAAATTTTTAGGCTAGACAAATATCCTTAATCTATTTCCGGTGCAAACAGATGTGTCTCATCAAGTTAAATGACATCTGATACTCGTTCTACTCTGGCTCTTTTGCTATGTCATATGTTGTTTCTTGGGCGTAAATTTTTAGAAGAATGATGTGGGTCAAGTGGATGTGCCAATTTAGTAAAAGAAGAAATATTGAGAGGAGGAACAAATAGTTTCCGTATGTTTCTTGTTCACTGTGTGCATTTATGTAATTCGTTGTCTCTCTTTCGTGATAGATTTTCATTTCCACCATAACTTAATATTCTACTGGTATGATGGACTTTTTTACTAGGTCTGTGGGGAGAAAGCTTCTCTCTTTGATTGCTATGTCACTGAACCTGGAGAATGACTTCTTTGAGAAAATAGGGGCTTTAAACAAACCTAGCACATTCCTTCGTCTTCTACACTATCCAGGTCCCGTGATGCACTCATCTCTCTGATTTTCGTGTTTGAGTAAATATCATTGTTCATTGCCTTGGATCAGTTCTGAACTAATTTCAAATCATACTGAACTTGAACTGTGCATGACTGGCTAGATGATATGATGAATCAAGAGGAAACTCATATGAGGAGTGTTCTTCTAATATGAAATGTCATAAGATGATCATATGGCATCATATATCAAGATATAGTCTAGATGTAAATTTGGTAATGCTGATGTTGTTTAGACTTTTAAAATAGCAGGGTTGTTCTTTTACATTGAAGCAAATAAGAACCTAAAGTGACAATCGTCATGGAATTAATTTCAGGTGAAGTAATGATTTCTAAAGAAGAAATTTGTGGTGCATCTGCACATTCTGATTATGGAATGGTCACTCTACTGGCAACTGATGGAGTTCCAGGACTGCAGGCATGTTGGCTTTAATATACTTCCATTCTCAAGCATGATAATCTTAAATGTTTGTCGCAGGGACAAATTAATGAAGCCTATCTGCAGGTCTGCAGGGATAAAGATAACCACCAGCGATGCTGGGAGGATGTTCCTCATATAAATGGGTGAGTTTGTTATCCTCAAGCAATTTATCTTTAGAAGTTCAGACGAATGATAACTTTGTTATGAGTATTCTCAATATTTTTAACAATCTAACATCCCTGGGTGGATTAGGGGTATTTTACTGACTGTTTCTTTAAAGTCGTATTTCTGGTTTGTCTTGGTGAACTGCTGATGATCCATCCCGTAGATTATACAAAGGCTTACAGCTCTCTTTCCGACTAGTTCTGTTGTTTATTGTACTGTTTCTCTAGTCTCTCTTTTGGTGTCTTCTCTTTTTAGGAATACAATACAAGCAGAAGAAGATGAAAGAAGCATTAGCATAGAAGTGCTCTGTTTTGCTGCTACTGTCATGATGACCAAGTTGGCAATTCTTTGTTTTGCAGGGCATTCATCGTAAATATTGGTGACATGATGGAGAGGTGGACTAATTGTTTGTTCAGGTGATCAAGAACTAGAAAAACTAAATGTAGCTAGTTTTTTTAGGAAGATAGGGTATAATTTATGTTTTAAAATTTATCTCTTGCTCTCAGGTCAGCACTTCACAGAGTGATGCCAGCGGGACAAGAACGCTTTTCAGTAATTTACTTGTCTGCTACCTGTTCGCCTGTCATTCTTCAGTTTGCAAGTTCTAAGGCATTGTTTTTACACTGATCCAATAGTAACAGGAAATAGTATCAGCGAGTTGACAGGATTTTACTTGATCAATACTCCTGTCATGCTCCTGACAAGGCAATATGTCTTTCATCCCCTCTTGTTGAACTGTATAAAACTAAGCTAAATTCATCATTTCTCATGCTCAAGAGCCCAATAATTGCCAAAGGGAAGTGATGGAGTAGAAGCCATGTCTATTTCATCTTAATTTCTTTCTTACGGGATTGTGATTTCTTGTGAACTATGCATTTTCATTCTCATTGTCTCTATCACATAGAAATTGTCAAATTTAAGTACTAGCATCATTTCATTTGTATGAAGGATATTTCCTCTTACCCCTTGAAACCTGGTTTAAATGGGCTTGTGAAGCTGCGTGTCAATTTAGCTTTATTATTTCAGTATTTCGTGTGTGTTATGTGATCCTTTTGTCGAATGAATTATATTTCTACCTTGACTGTTGAATGCTCTCATAGTTGAGATTGTTGGGCTATGATAATTCAAATGCATGAGAATGTTGCTCACGACCCATTTTTGGAATTTCCACATTAAAAAATACTTCCAACCTAAGAATTTCATCCCTAAGGATTTGTTTGTGCTCTTTAAATCAGAGCAGGAAAGCGAGGAAGTTTTCCTTGTGCCATCTTTTTCTCCTGGCCTTTCAAGTTTTATCTTCTCTCTTCAGAAGATGCATGCTTACTGAATGCCACTTCAGGTTCCTGGTTTTTCTTGTTTTTCCTTACTTCAAAGACCTTACTTAATGCGATGAAAGAATCTTTCTGTTTTGTCTGTAGACTAGAGTCCGTGAAAAGAGCACTAACTGAGCGGGTGAGCCATGTGAATGATAGCCTGTTTATGGTGATGTAGAATATTGTACTTTATTGAATGTGTAGATACTAGTATTTTGCTTATTCCTCTTTACCATTGTCTATTGGAACTTCGTATAAATTCTCCCATATTGTTAGATAATCTTCTTAATTATAGGGGGGACATGCTAAAACTAACTGTTAATTTGAAATTCCTCTGCAGATGGCTTTTTTCTTTGATCCAAACGAAGATTGTGTGGTAGAGTGCTTAAAAAGTTGCTGCAGTGACTTGTTTCCTCGAAGGTATCACTGCAACTGCCCATGCGGTGGTATTCTTCATTAGAATTATTGACCTAGCCATTACATATTTTATGCACGCTCTGCAACAGCAAACTAACCTGCTTCTGACTAGCACAATTCAACACCTAGAAATATAAAGTGAAAGTGACCTGATGGTTCCAACTGCAAGTAAATGGTAGCAAGATTTTGGTAGCTGGAGATGCATAAGCAGTACGACAAACAATTTTTTCTTGGTATATCTGGTTTCGTGGTAGATTGCACATGTATAAGGATTCGGTGTAAGGTTGCTTCTCGTAAAATTGTTCCTGAGGAGCAAAAATCAATGGCTTGTAATAGTTATATATGGATGCAGAATGGTAGTCATATGCATGTCCAAGGTTGTCCTTTTTCACTTCCCTTAATAAGCATGTGGCTTGTTCTTGCTGGGAAGTAGGAACTGTTGGCTGTCGACATTATTTGGGGTATAGCAATCTTGTGGAGGGAAAAATCGCATTCGAGTTTGGTGTGATACTCTATTTTGGTTGAATTGCTTCACTGGTGTTCTTGATGCCTGGAATGACTACTTTGATCGAACTTACTTCATGTGTGCAGGTTTCCTCCGATCCGGAGTGGAGAATACATAAGAGAACGGCTCCGGCTCACGTATGGAGCGTAGTTTAACTCTCGTCCAATCAAACGGAAGTGTCCCTACTTTAGACTATCGTGTGGAGTGTCAATAGTAACATAGCTTTGGACTAGCTGCTTGACATTTCAAAGTGTACTCGGGCACCATACCTATCTGTGTCCATACATGACCAGTAAGATGAGAAGTTGTCCAATTTCGCTGCGTTTCCTCCTGGTCCCTTGGTCGCACCTCTCCTTCACGCCAAAGCTTTCTGCCTTCCCACCTTGTCGAACCTCCTTTGAAAAAGAACCGATGCTACGGTAGCGAGTATTGGAAGGTGTGTTGGTGTTGACATAACGATTGTTTGCTTGTTGGATGTGCCCCTGCCTTCAAGGACATCATAAATAAATACTGGTAATTCCAAATTAGTATTTTTGTCCAAATGATTAATACATTTTCATAAGCCTCCGTAGGATTTATATACATGTTGGTAACCCATTGATCTATTGGACATTGGAAACTTCTGATAAGTTTATCTATGATATCTTTAAATTAGCCCCGCCTAAAATTTTACCTCGACTAACGTCGATACGTGAATGGGTATATTAAGGGTGGTTTGCAAAGGGAGAGGAAGCACCCGATGGAGGGGGAAATCGATTTATGTAACGTGCTCGACTTTGATTAGATGTCTAACGCAGTTCTCGCGACTTTGCATCAAATCAAAAATCATTGCGCTCGCTTGTTAGTAATGACTGAGGCTCCATTTATTTTCGTAGAAAATAATGATTTAAAGAAGCATTTTTTGATAAATGGCAACTTGTATTGCTTAAAATAATTAGTCAAGTTGACTAATTATTTTAAGCAATACAAGTTGCCATTTATCAAAAAATGCTTCTTTAAATCATTTATTTTTCTACGAAATAAATGGAGCCTCAGTCATTACTAACAAGCGAGCGCAATGATTTTTTGATTTGATGCAAAGTCGCGAGAACTGCGTTAGACATCTAATCAAAGTCGAGCACGTTACATAAATCGATTTCCCCCTCCATCGGTGCTTCCTCTCCCTTTTGCAAACCACCCTTAATATACCCATTCACGTATCGACGTTAGTCGAGGTAAAATTTTAGGCGGGGCTAATTTTAAGATATCATAGATAAACTTATCAGAAGTTTCCAATGTCCAATAGATCAATGGGTTACCAACATGTATATAAATCCTACGGAGGCTTATGAAAATGTATTAATCATTTGGACAAAATACTAATTTGGAATTACCAGTATTTATTTATGATGTCCTTGAAGCAGGGGCACATCCAACAAGCAAACAATCGTATGTCAACACCAACACACCTTCCAATACTCGCTACCGTAGCATCGGTTCTTTTTCCAAAGGAGGTTCGACAAGGTGGGAAGGCAGAAAGCTTTGGCGTGAAGGAGAGGTGCGACCAAGGGACAGGAGGAAACGCAGCGAATTGGACAACTTCTCATCTTACTGGTCATGTATGGACACAGTAGGTATGGTGCCCGAACACTTTGAAATGTCAAGCAGCTAGTCCAAAGCTATGTTACTATTGACACTCCACACGATAGTCTAAAGTAGGGACACTTCCGTTTGATTGGACGAGAGTTAAACTACGCTCCATACGTGAGCCGGAGCCGTTCTCTTATGTATTCTCCACTCCGGATCGGAGGAAACCTGCACACATGAAGTAAGTTCGATCAAAGTAGTCATTCCAGGCATCAAGAACACCAGTGAAGCAATTCAACAAAATAGAGTATCACACCAAACTCGAATGCGATTTTCCCTCCACAAGATTGCTATACCCCAAATAATTGTCGACAGCACAGTTCCTACTTCCCAGCAAGAACAAGCCACATGCTTATTAAGGAAGTGAAAAAGGACAACCTTGGACATGCATATGACTACCATTCTGCATCCATATATAACTATTACAAGCCATTGATTTTTGCTCCTCAGGAACAATTTTACGAGAAGCAACCTTACACCGAATCCTTATACATGTGCAATCTACCACGAAACCAGATATACCAAGAAAAAAATTGTTTGTCGTACTGCTTATGCATCTCCAGCTACCAAAATCTTGCTACCATTTACTTGCAGTTGGAACCATCAGGTCACTTTCACTTTATAATTTCTAGGTGTTGAATTGTGCTAGTCAGAAGCAGGTAGTTTGCTGTTGCAGAGGCGTGCATAATAGTAATGGCTAGGTCAATAATTCTAATGAAGATACCACCGCATGGGCAGTTGCAGTGATACCTTCGAGGAACAAGTCACTGCAGCAACTTTTTAAGCACTCTACCACACAATCTTCGTTTGGATCAAGAAAAAAGCCATCTGCAGAGGAATTTCAAATTAACAGTTTAGTTTTTAGCATGTCCCCCCTATAATTAAGAAGATTATCTAACAATATGGGAGAATTTATACGAAGTTCCAATAGACAATGGTAAAGAGGAATAAGCAAAATACTAGTATCTACACATTCAATAAAGTACAATATTCTACATCACCATAAACAGGCTATCATTCACATGGCTCACCCGCTCAGTTAGTGCTCTTTTCACGGACTCTAGTCTACAGACAAAACAGAAAGATTCTTTCATCGCATTAAGTAAGGTCTTTGAAGTAGGAAAAAAGAAAACCAGGAACCTGAAGTGGCATTCAGTAAGCATGCATCTTCTGAAGAGAGAAGATAAAACTTGAAAGGCCAGGAGAAAAAGATGGCACAAGGAAAACTTCCTCGCTTTCCTGCTCTGATTTAAAGAGCACAAACAAATCCTTAGGGATGAAATTCTTAGGTTGGAAGTATTTTTTAATGTGGAAATTCAAAAATGGGTCGTGAGCAACATTCTCATGCATTTGAATTATCATAGCCCAACAATCTCAACTATGAGAGCATTCAACAGTCAAGGTAGAAATATATTCATTCGACAAAAGGATCACATAACCACACGAAATACTGAAATAATAAAGCTAAATTGACACGCAGCTTCACAAGCCCATTTAACCAGGTTTCAAGGGGTAAGAGGAAATATCCTTCATACAAATGAATGATGCTAGTACTTAAATTTGACAATTTCTATGTGATAGAGACAATGAGAATGAAAATGCATAGTTCACAAGAAATCACAATCCCGTAAGAAAGAAATTAAGATGAAATAGACATGGCTTCTACTCCCCACACACTTCCCTTTGGCAATTATTGGGCTCTTGAGCATGAGAAATGATGAATTTAGCTTAGTTTTTATACAGTTCAACAAGATGGGGATGAAAGACATATTGCCTTGTCAGGAGCATGACAGGAGTATTGATCAAGTAAAATCCTGTCAACTCGCTGATACTATTTCCTGTTACTATTGGATCAGTGTAAAACAATGCCTTAGAACTTGCAAACTGAAGAATGACAGGCGAACAGGTAGCAGACAAGTAAATTACTGAAAAGCGTTCTTGTCCCGCTGGCATCACTCTGTGAAGTGCTGACCTGAGGCAAGAGATAAATTTAAAACATAAATTATACCCTATCTTCCTAAAAAACTAGCTACATTTAGTTTTTCTAGTTCTTGATCACCTGAACAACCAATTAGTCCACCTCTCCATCATGTCACCAATATTTACGATGAATGCCCTGCAAAACAAAGAATTGCCAACTTGGTCATCATGACAGTAGCAGCAAAACAGAGCACTTCTATGCTAATGCTTCTTTCATCTTCTTCTGCTTGTATTGTATTCCTAAAAAGAGAAGACACCAAAGAGAGACTAGAGAAACAGTACAATAAACAACAGAACTAGTCGGAAAGAGAGCTGTAAGCCTTTGTATAATCTACGGGATGGATCATCAGCAGTTCACCAAGACAAACCAGAAATACGACTTTAAAGAAACAGTCAGTAAAATACCCCTAATCCACCCAGGGATGTTAGATTGTTAAAAATATTGAGAATACTCATAACAAAGTTATCATTCGTCTGAACTTCTAAAGATAAATTGCTTGAGGATAACAAACTCACCCATTTATATGAGGAACATCCTCCCAGCATCGCTGGTGGTTATCTTTATCCCTGCAGACCTGCAGATAGGCTTCATTAATTGTCCCTGCGACAAACATTTAAGATTATCATGCTTGAGAATGGAAGTATATTAAAGCCACATGCCTGCAGTCCTGGAACTCCATCAGTTGCCAGTAGAGTGACCATTCATAATCAGAATGTGCAGATGCACCACAAATTTCTTCTTTAGAAATCATTACTTCACCTGAAATTAATTCCATGACGATTGTCACTTTAGGTTCTTATTTGCTTCAATGTAAAAGAACAACCCTGCTATTTTAAAGTCTAAACAACACATCAGCATTACCAAATTTACATCTAGACTATATCTTGATATATGATGCATATGATCATCTTATGACATTTCATATTAGAAGAACACTCCTCATATGAGTTTCCTCTTGATTCATCATATCATCTAGCCAGTCATGCACAGTTCAAGTTCAGTATGATTTGAAATTAGTTCAGAACTGATCCAAGGCAATGAACAATGATATTTACTCAAACACGAAAATCAGAGAGATGAGTGCATCACGGGACCTGGATAGTGTAGAAGACGAAGGAATGTGCTAGGTTTGTTTAAAGCCCCTATTTTCTCAAAGAAGTCATTCTCCAGGTTCAGTGACATAGCAATCAAAGAGAGAAGCTTTCTCCCCACAGACCTAGTAAAAAAGTCCATCATACCAGTAGAATATTAAGTTATGGTGGAAATGAAAATCTATCACGAAAGAGAGACAACGAATTACATAAATGCACACAGTGAACAAGAAACATACGGAAACTATTTGTTCCTCCTCTCAATATTTCTTCTTTTACTAAATTGGCACATCCACTTGACCCACATCATTCTTCTAAAAATTTACGCCCAAGAAACAACATATGACATAGCAAAAGAGCCAGAGTAGAACGAGTATCAGATGTCATTTAACTTGATGAGACACATCTGTTTGCACCGGAAATAGATTAAGGATATTTGTCTAGCCTAAAAATTTTCCAATAATTGGAAATCTTACAATTTTCCAAAGAATGGCCTTGGGAAAACAAAATCACTGGGTACAAACTCTAAAATGAACAATAATGTAACTACTTCCAGGTTGATCAACATGCAACTGCATCAACGATAAGCAAGTGCTAAGAACTTACTCCACTTCTCTGTAGTACGATTCCATTGTAGATTTCCAAGATGGCATCATATCTGGAATTCACTAGAAGGGGAAAGAAATTTCAAACACTGCTTATACAAAAGTCCGCGTTTGACGATTTCTTATTAGATGTCAAATAGTGCATAGCACATGGATAACACCTATGATGATGATGCATACACAGTTGAGCACAATGGTGTAAGAGAAATAGTATAGTCGATCACCGTAAGATGCAGTTTACTTAGATGTTGTCATGATAATACTACTGGTACACAATACTCAGATGAAAGCAGTCCATTTGAGTATGAGCAAATATATTCAACAAACCATACCTCAGGAGGCCACTGGTTCAGATGCTTTTGATGCGAAGAATCTTCTAGAGGGCCAATGTAGTAACTCTCCTTTTAGGTCACCTAATGGAATCACAGACCTGTGAGTAATAACCAACCTATTTTTCTATCCTTAACAATGGATAAGAAATCAGTAACTGACATTATAATACATCGCCAAATCCATTAGCATGTATGTTCCAACACCAAGCTCAAGTAATTTTAGACAAATGCTCAAGAAAAAGATAAGGAACTTGATTTTTGAAAAAGGCTAGCAGTCTAACCAAAGATGCTACAAAGTGGAACAGCCCGTGCGCGCGCGTGCGTGAGTGAGAGAGAGAGAGAGAGAGACCTTTGGAGTTCGAGGAAGGGTCAAGGATCTCAGCATACAATGGCGTGTAGCCTCTGTGTTCCTTCCGAGCCAATTTCATTTTCTCTTCCAAGGGGACTGAGAAGAACTTTTGCTTTCCTCAAGCACTTTGGTGAGCAACTCTTCCTTAACGCCATGATTCACTAGGTAAAAGAAGCCATATTCTATACAAGCCTGCAATCCAATTCACATGCTCACACTTCTGAGTTCGGAGATGTTCTTCTCACACACACCAAATTAACCGCATAGAGTAATTCGAGCCAATCTGAATACCAAGTCGCATAGTTTCCTTGCACTTTTAAGTTAGATTACACGAAATGACTGAGAGACTCTTTCAGACAATAAACTCTATACTCAATTTGGAAGGAGTGATTATGGATGCTAGCTAGGGAATGGGATGAAAAAAATGTATGAGGAA
>JAGVVM010006196.1:0-28516 GCA_019149425.1 Psidium friedrichsthalianum
GGATTTTGTCACAAGGTAAGCCACTGAGCTGTCAAGAGGCGGGAAAGAGACTGGGGAGTCTGGGGACAGCCTGATGTGAAGTTAAGGGTTCAAATCCCAACCTCGCAAACATTTGACTTAGTGGAAAATGAGAAGAAAATAGTTAATTGTAGATATTCCATTATGACTCTGAAGGAATTCCCTGGAAGACCTTTATCAATGACTTGCCAGACTGAATGCCTCTCTGCTTATAGGATCAGGTCGCACCTGTTGAAGTAATCGCCGGAAATGGTTGTTCAATGATGTTTAAGAAGGCTATGAACAAGCTATTCTTGTTTTCTTATGTTATTGGTGTCATTCTGTTAAATGCTAAGACTACCATGACTTGAATTATTTCAGGTAGACAGAAATTTAGTAAAGCAGACTGTGATGACTTCAGTTTATGGAGTTACCTATGTTGGTGCTCGTGACCAAATCAAGAGGAGGTTGATGGAACGCAACACTATTGCAGATGATGATGAGCTGTTTGCCGCATCTTGCTATGTTGCAAAGGTAAGTAATCTCACACTTTGAGGGTTGTCTTTTCAATTAATCTTCAATTTCATTGAGATTTTATCCATGAGCAGACCACACTGACTGCCTTGGGAGAGATGTTTGAAGCTGCAAGAGGCATTATGGGCTGGTTGGGGGAATGTGCTAAGGTGCGTGCTGCATGCAGATTTCACAGCTTTCATTGCCATTTAATGTCTGCTTGAAGTCTGATGGAGATTAAAATGCAAAGTAGATGAAGTAGACTTTCATGAGCCAAGATGAGATTGATGTAAAATAATTTGGTCGGTGGTATATAGACTTCTCTTTCTTTTTTGTCTTTGTTGAACAAACTTTTATTAGTGTTCTTATGTTGAACTGATAAATCGGTCATCAATGCGTCCATTAGAGCAATCAATTTAGTCGGATGTTAAAAGCACTAGTAAGAACCAGAAGAGAAAAAATGACAACTGTCAATTACAATCAAGTTGTAAATCACAGTAGAAGATCTCCCTCCCTCCCTACCTCCCCCCCCCCCCCCCCTCTCTCTCTCTCTCTCTCACATTTTCATGTTGCATTTCTTAATCAAGATTTTTTCTTGCTTTCAGTACTTGAATGTGTTTGTTAGTTTGTGTGGTATTTCTTCATAGTGCTGATGGTGAAGTCCAATTTTAACAGGTAGTAGCCTCAGAAAATAAGCCAGTGAGGTGGACCACTCCTCTGGGACTGCCTGTTGTACAACCCTATAGACAGCTGGGAAGGCACTTGGTAATCTTATGAAGGAATGTTTTATTACAGATGGTCCCATATATATTATATAAGTTACGAATGATCCAACTATGAATTGCCTGCAGATTAAAACTTCCCTCCAGGTGTTGACGCTACAAAGAGAAACTGATAAGGTAATTGAGGTGTAGTGTTTTCCTTTTCTTTTGAATAAGTGGCTTACCACCAGTCAATGAATATGAGCTGCTTTTTGCATCTGGCACCGTTGTGGACGTTGACCTCACATGTCAAGCATGCTATTGTAAAGAGCCTTTTAAATTGCCTGGCCATGCAATAGGTTGTTGCAAAAACTCTTTTTCAACTGTGATTTAATTAAGGACCAGTAGGAAACTCCTTAGGATAGGCTGCAATTTGACACCCGGAGGGAAGGTGGGATCACCACCGCCCAATGGTGCTTTTACAAAAGTGCAGTCACCATTCATATGAAACAATCTGTAGTGAAATGCAACATTTTTTTTTTGTAATTTTCCCCAGATCATGGTAAAGCGGCAGAGGACGGCTTTTCCTCCGAACTTTGTCCACTCCCTTGACGGTTCACACATGATGATGACTGCTGTTGCATGCAAAGATGCTGGCTTAAATTTTGCAGGTCTTACATATTTACTTGTTTTTTTTTTTTTGGATTTTTGAATGTCTGTGAGAATTATTCTTATTCTTTACTGGTGATCTGGTGACAGGAGTCCATGATTCTTACTGGACACACGCATGCGATGTGGATGAAATGAACAGGATTCTGAGGGAGAAGTTTGTTGAACTGTACGAGGCACCTATACTTGAGAATGTAAGTACCTTTTTAATTTCAACAAGCCTGAAATGCTATCTTATAATGTTTATTAGGTACTGGCATTTCTTCCCTTTTGTTTTTTGCGGTTTTCTGTATGTTGATTGAATAAATGGTGCTAAAATCAAGATCGTTCCATTGACTACTTAAATGGGCAGAGTACCCTGGCACAAAGCATAACTGAATTGGTCATGATATTATACATATAAATTCCGGTAGGTAAAGAAAAGAAATAAGTGACAATGTCAAAAAATCGAATTTCTGTTGATCCAGGTTGGGTAAAGCTCACTTTGCCATCTTATATTTGCGATACTATTATGGGGTTCCAAACAATTTTAGCATTTTTAGTTATGTCACCGTGAATCAGCAGTTTAAATGAAAGCAGATGGACCAGTTAAGCATATGGTCTATCAATTGAACGGTCCATCCACTGGTCCTGTTTTTCGAACTCTGGTAAACAATGCTTACTACATGTAAGTGCATGTTCGTTGATAGATAAAGGTAAGCACATGTTCGTTTTTATACATTCATATCTGTCACTCTCTCTAGAATTATCAGCTATGCTGAAATCAGATATCTCAGTTTAGAAATTTGGGAAAATTAATAGATATAACATACAGCACAACAATAGTAATGTCGTGTAAATTTTTCAGGAAAGAGGGATATGTAGCTATTGAATCAAATTGAAAGACAACTTAGATGGACATTTGGATAAAATTGCAAAAACTATTCTTCCTCAGTATCTTTTTATATACCAAGAAGCCACTGATACAGCGGGGAAGTTTGGTAACAGGATCTGACTATACTTTTTCTTTCCGTTTTTGGTTGGGGATAACTTAGCATCAATGACTGACATTGATGTGTTTAGAAGGTTTCTTTTGAGATACTATTGCAGGTCCTTTTACAACTAGAACATGCTTTTTATCTGTTTCAGGCTTCTAGTTTTCTGAATAGCAAATGCACCCCCGATTTGTGGGTGCATTCCTTTTGATTGAGTAAAAGAGCATATTAGATGCATGACCAACCCTTGTGTATACTTTATGATGATTCTCGTTTTGTTCTTTGGGTCTGTGGCTGCAGTTGTTGGAGAGTTTTCAGAAATCTTTTCCTGAATCACGTTTCCCTCCATTGCCTGAGAGAGGAGACTTTGATCTAAAAGAGGTCCTGAAGTCCCCCTATTTCTTCAACTAAGCAACGCACATGTGTATTACTTGTTCTCAGCAACTGTGTCATTCAAGCGAAGGTGACAGCAGTTTAGCATTTGGTTGAAGGCCTGTGACGCAATTTCTTTGCACATAATTGAGGTGGTAGAGAGGAAGGAGGCCAAAATGTGGCCTCTTGAAGAATATACAGGATGAATTCCTTGTACATATGTCCAGGAAGATAAAGATAATGCGCACAAAGGATCTTCAATTTTCCAGCTTGAATTTTGAAGTTCACATCTATCCCTTTTGGACCTAAGGTTCTCGGAGGTTCGAGGGATGCAAGAGGATGCATATACCACGGGTTAGTGGTGAAGGACTCCTGGGCCACTTTGACATGACTTCGAGAAAATCAGTCATGAGCAACTTCAAAGAGAACTCATACTTCTCAAAGATGATCGTGGTTTTGCAAATGACAAGAATTGAACCAGATGGACTTGATTGAAGGATCCTACTGGTATGTAAAAGTTGATAACTACTATGGATGGTCCTATACTTGTTTCCTGCAGATGACGACGGAAAACAACTGATGGATTTCTCACCAAGTCGTAGGGAATGTTATAGAAGTTTTCATTGTTGTACCATTCTTTTAATTGGAAACTAGCGTACCGACTTTCGATAGGTACCTGTGATCTATATTCTTTGCGAACGTTCTATTGCCTCTAGATTTTGATACGAGGCAATTGTTGCCATGCACAGAAAATACAAGAACGTCGTAGCCCATTTCCATTTGTCTCCACTGTGATATAAGAATTTGATTAGTCTTCAGTTTTTGTTTCAACATTGCATAGAAAGCTGTCTTCAATTACATTGCATGCGAATGTGCGAATTGAATCGGCTATCGCAGCGTGATTCTTGCACTCCAGATGTACAAAAGTAGTAAGCCCCGTTCGATTCAAAATATTTAACCTTTGCACTTCAAAATCTTCCAGTTTCATGAGTGAGGAAGGAATGACGAATCCAAGTCCATGAACTTACATTAGTTGTTAAATGTTGTCCATGAATTTTCTTGTTCAACTAAATCACCGATCAATGCTCTTTCTTAATAATCTTTTGGTCCTTAAACGACCAAATGCCAAAAAAATTATCATGGAAAAGTATTGTCGGAACTGCAGGATCACGTAAAGACTTGCTCAAAAGTAGAAAGATTCACAAATAGAGCAAGGGTTACTTGCCCTCGGGTATGGGCGAGGGCATTGGACTCCATTTTAAGCAGATATGGGTGATAAATTATGCCCAACCTTTAGTACCGGTCAATCCTATGAACTGAAATACCATTTTTCTTACTCTTTTGGAGGGGAGTGGCATTGCACTCCGTTGAGGTTTCAAGTTACCATTCAGGCCACCAAGCGTAAATCCAATTCTCAATGCGGCTATGTAGATAATTAAAATAATAATCATCCTCATTATAGCAACTTTATTATTATTATTATTATTATTATTATATTATTATTATTACAACAACCAAAGTAAATTACAACTGTCTATAGCTAGTCAATTTTGCACCCAAGCCCCAGTAAGTTAAAAACAAGCTTTAAGGCCGAATTTAGAAAAAGCATTCATGGCAGCCGCCACAGAAATGGTTGATAAAAAACCAATTCAGACGCGGCTGTGTTTGGACAGCGCAAGTCCGCCGCGACGTCGGTATATTAATCCCTCTCCAGATTCTTGAGTGTTGGAACCTCGCCTCTTGGGATGCCATTTTAATTTTAAGGAGCGTGAATGAAAAAGGACCTTAGCTCAAGAAGTCGCTTTGACCCAACAAAGTCCAAGCCTCCAAGGGAAAACATTGATAATTGGTAGAGACGACAATTATAGTTGGTGAAAGTTTTGGGGATCTGTGGGTGTCATTGTACTGAAGTAACCAATGCGAACCGTGTTCCAACTCGCAGAAAGTGAATGTAAGTGCACCATAAAATGAAACTGACATATCCAACTAGTAATCTGAGCGGTTTCAGAGATACTGATGATCAACCATATTCGAAATGATAGAACGGCAGCACAAGTTAAAATCACTAGTCGAGAAATTGGTACCACATTTTGTTTCTTCTTGTACACTTTTATTCATCTATATCGTGAGACTCCTGGAGAGACTCAATAATGAGAGAGAAAAAATCTCGCTTATGGTGTCGCCTCTGCTTGGTGCACTATAAGAACCCAAATTGTGGTGGCTGTGGCATTGATAGGTGGTCATCTTTGCAAGAGTTACTGAGTGTATTTCTGCTGTACATTCCTCTGACATGAAGCGGTAGACTGCCTCATTGACTCTCAGTTATTGTCTCTACAATCATTCTAATCCTTGGACAAAGGAGAGGAACTCCAAACGTGAAGACCTCTTACCAAACATTCCCCTACAAATCAGCCTGTGATAGTTATCTCATCCGGAGGAAAAATGCCATGACCAGCAATAGCCCTTTATTTTGATCTGCTCCTTCTATGGCTTTCGTGTTTTCAGTGACATGGAAATGAATTGCCACAGGTTAAGCAGCTATTGCACTTCAAACTGATTTCTGAGTCGGCCTTTAACATCCATAAGGAGTTCAAGGAACACCTGTGTCCATGTTGTAAATCCATAATCTGACAAAGAACAATAATCGTCACTGTAGCTGTCAATGAAAGAGTTCAAAAGAAAATGCAAGCAATTTTGATTTGAAAATAATGACCTCTTTCCTTAGTACCTCCATGTCATAAGAGAGCAAGTAGCCAAAACTCTGACTGAAGAAAGTAGTTCTTTCCTCTTTCTCAGCTCGCCTCCTGATAAAACAAAGAGCTTTCTACAATTTATGCACTTCCTTAACAAATCAAGATGAATGTTCATTATCAAGATTTCCTTTCACACAAAAGGTTACCTTGGTTTACTGAGATCAAGTACTTTGCGGGATCTTGCAGAAAAAACCCAACTTTGGCATCAAAGCCCCGGAAATTTTCTCAGGAAATACTCACTGCCCTTGGCGTGATAGCTATGAAGATGATGCTGAAGAAGCTAAATGCTTTAGTAACCTTCTTATCAATGCAAAACAAAATTTCTGCTGCTCACAGTAACACGAAAGGTATTCTTATCCTTGAACAAATATCATACAGAAAAGATATCACCAGAAATCTCCACATGAACATGTTCCACCTCTAAAAAGATGGAAACGGACTGCATCTCTCACGATTATTTCTCTGTGAGTGACTTTAGATATGTATTTTGTTGCATTGTGGCAATCTCCACAAACCCTAAGATTCTTGAAAATTCGTATTGGGAGGCCTGAAGGAATATATATTAATCCAAAAGCAATTGCAAGCCTTTCACTGTGGCGATTTAGCATCTTCAGTTTCTCTGACTCCTCAACGTCATGGAGAACTGGGCTCATGTCTGGCACATAACCCTCCTCTATAATTCTAGCAGTCAACTTGTCCAGCTCAGCAGTTATAAGTTCTGAATGAGGACTCGATTGATCATCAGCTGAAAAGATATGTACTCGGTTCTTATACTTGATCCAACTACATCCTGGCTCCTTTTTTATTGATCTCTCTTTCATACCCCGCCTTAGTTGGGCCACAAATTCCCATTTCCCTCTTGCTGCATAGATATTTGTGAGTAACACGTAGCTCGCTGGGTTCTGTGGCTCTAATTCTAACAGTGAATCAGCTGCCCATTTCCCAATCTCCATATTACCGTGAAGTCTACATGAGCTCAGCAGCTGGGCCCAACCAATTGCATCAGGAGGGAAGGGCATGTTTTGTATGAAATTTTTGGCTTCTTCTAACCTTCCTGATCGGCTGAAAATATCAATCATGCAAGTATAGTGATCAGCAATCGGGGTAATCCGTAATCTTCAACCATTGATTCGAAATATATTTGTCCTTTCTCAACTAATCCTGCTCTACTGCACGCTGAAAGAACGCCAATGAAAGTGACAGTATCTGGTTTCAATCCCTGGGCCAACATCTTCTCGAACAAATCTATGGTCTCCTTAGCTTTGCCAAACTGAGCATAAGATGACACAAGTGCTGTCCAGGAAACCTCATCCCTGATTCTCATCTCATTGAACAGCCGATCAGAGTCCTCTATGCTTCCACATTTACCGTACAAGGTGATGAGAGCATTTGAAACTGTCAAAAATGAAATAAAGCCAGAAGTTAAGGCTCTACAGTGAAACTGCGCACCCTCTTCTACACTTGCTAGGTTCCCGCACGAGCTAATCACACTCCCAAGTGTGAACTCATCGGGCTCAATGCCATTTTGCTGCATATCGCAGAAAACCTTGACAGCATCCTCACTCAACCCATTCTGACCATACCCCACAATCATTGCCGTCCATGTTATAACGTTCTTAATTGTCATTCTTCTGAATACTTTTTCAGCATATGTGATCCTTTTACACTTGCAGTACATGTCAACGAGAGCACTACCTACGAAGATAATGTCGGTGTGATCAGTCCGGATTGCATATCCGTGGATTTGCCTCCCTTCTTCCAAAGCCACCAGACTCCCACAAGCAGTAAGCACACTCCCAAAAGTAAACTGATCAATTGCCAAGCCTTCAAAACTCATCTTTCTGAACCAGTCGATTGCTTCTCTTTCTAAACCATTCTGAATATATCCCGTAATCATCGTTGTCCATGAGATTGAATCTCTTTCCTTCATTCCACAAAATATGCGCTCAGACTCCTCAACCATCCACATCTCAAAAGCCCTGTCATCACTGTATTAAACATGACTACGTTCTTTTCAGGAATGCCATCAAAAACCTCTTTGCATCGTGAATCAATCCCGCTTTCGAGTACATGTCCACCAAAGGGCTAGCCACGAACACATACTCCCAAAATCCAAACTTTATCACGTGGCAGTGTATCTGCCGGCCCAAATCCACACGACTCTGACCTGAAGACAATACGAGCATCGTCGAGAGCGTGATCCTGTTCAAATTCGCGCTCCCACCTCTCAACATCTCATTATAGGCCTTTACCGACTCAATCACCAACCCTTTGTTCGCGTACCCTGAAATGAGACAGTTCCACGACACTCCATCCCTGTTCGGCATCGATTCAAATACCTCTCGCGCCCTGGCGATATCCCCCGATTTCGCATAAGCAGAAAGGAGGGCGTTCCAGGAAAAGAGGTTCGGTTGCGGAATATGGTCGAACACATGGCGTGCGTACTTGAGATCGCCGACTTTAGCGTAGGTATTGACGAGGGTGTTGGATAGGATGGTTTCGTGAGTGGTCAAGCTCTTGATGATGAGACAATGGAGCTTCTTGGCTTGGTTTTTATTGCGGTTGTCGAAGCAGAGCTTCAGTAAGGAACAGTAGTGGTTGGAGCTCCGGGACATTTTCTTTGTCCGCTGGAGTCCGGCGAGTCATTTCATTGCACGCCGAGGCGGCAGAAAAATGCTTACGCCGCCCATAGCGGGAAAAGAAATTCAGGAAAGCATACCATAAAAGTCAAATAACAAAAACTTGGAAAATGTGAAGTCTAATTGAACAGCCTAATACTGTTTTATTTGAAATCAATTAATCATTCAATGCTGCACAATTCAAATCATTTATCGACACTCTAACAAGTTAAGATCGTCGAGATTTGTCTCCTTAACTTTTTATGTTGGAAAATAACAATAACAAAACGGAGATGATGAGGTCACATCAAAAATTTTTTTATTATCTGTGAGATATTGAAATGAATTTTTTATGGAGTTTTTCTTGCTACCCAATTTAAGGATATGTCCATTCAAGAAAATCAAAAGATGGGACTTAAAACCCAGCTTTCGACACAATAAACATGATAACACATATAGCTATTTTAGTCTAACTTTTCTTTCGACGTTAAAAGGCTACATCATTATAACCTTCCAATGAATAAAGGGATCACGTTCTTATTATTTTAGTTTTGAGATGTCTAATAATCAGCAAGAAGAGATCATTCAAATGCATTTCTTGGTTTTTTCTTTTTTCCGTTCACAATGTGATTTAATGTGAAATATGGCTATCGCGAGCTGTTTTATATTATGCCGAAGATTACCAACCATATAATAACGTAAATATTTCTAAGATCCATAAATAATTACAAAAAAGAATGCGAAGAAAGTGCATGATTCGGGGAGAAAATTGAAGATGGCAGGACGTTAGTGTAGCATAAGAAGCTTACTCACCATCGATGTAGTGTGATCAAATCGCTGAAACAAGATGCAGTTCAAATAGCTTTTTCTTTTTCTTTTTTTTTTTTTAACTTCGAGATCTTATTTGAAATTTTCCCTCTTGAGTTGGGAAAAATTTGGCCAAGTCCGCGGCTGGTGTATAAAGATACTTCCAAGCATAGTCTCTCTTTTCCCCTACCTTGTTTCACAGAAAGGATCGTTTTCTTGCGCCGTCATTGTGCCTAACAAGGTAAATATCATCTTGCCAACATGGTTTTGAGTCCTAGTATTCAATGGATGCTCTTTGCAGAGAAGCTGATTTACAGAAATCCTCCATAAACCGTACTAAAAGATCTCCATCTTCATCGCAGTGTCGTAAACAATCATGTAAAAGTAATCAATCAACTTAATCAAAATGCATCTCTCATTTTATATATATATCATCATTTGACAATTACCAAGATGGGCATGGTTTGCATAGCAATCTGGTAGAATTGGCCACAGCCCACTAAATTTAGTGTTGTTACCAAGGAGAAGAGAAGCCCCCCACTTGAAAGTCCCGATTCTACCAACGTCATCAGAAGATAAAACCATAACCTCTCCGTATCCACTCTCTGGCTCCTGGCTCCCGACGGCAAATATCATTTGCATCATTGTAGGATGACCACCCGATCTTACGAATAATCAAAAACTTTATGCACTTTGTAGGGCTTAAGTATTGGAAACCACTTCACTGACAATCTGCTAGAGGCCATATGCTTGAACTACATAGTGATCCTCCATTGTTTTGCGTGAGGCGACTTCAAAAGCTTGATCCTCCAATATGGGACTGCATAATGGTGAAGCCCCCATAGCTGGGAGGCCTAGCAAATTCATCCACCTCCTGTGGTTGCTAATGAGTGTAGGATAAGCTGTACAGGATGTTATATGGCATAAAATTTAGATGCAATCACATTACAGTTCTACTTTCGTGTGACTCGGTGGTGGGGAAGGCCCTGCAAAATGAAGATTGAAAACTTCGTAATTTGCTCAAAAGAGGTGAGAGTGATTAAGTTTAGCTGAGATGAACTCATAAGAATACCCTCTGCATCTTGACCACCCGGGGCAGCACCAGAACCACCACTGCCCACAAAACCCATCTGGATGACATTGTTCAGCTCATCCTCCCATGGGTGTGGCAGCTGCAATAAAAAATGTCATGGAGTAAGACATACAGAATTGTGATCATGGAGACTTCGGCGACAAGTACATTTTCAGAGTAACCTGAGTGGTTCAAACTAACAAGACTTGGAACATGGATATTGCTTTTTTCTAAACGTGGATCTCATTGAAATGAGGGGCCCAAATTTCTCGACATACGTCAAGGAGATGAAAGATTCTTAAGCTTAACAGGTGATTTCTCATTGGCAGTTGAGGTCCTCTTACAGTAGATGGACAGAGATATTGCCATTGACTCAAAGCTACTTGTACGTTCCCCATCTGCCTATGAACTTAAAACTACAGTATAGGACACCTAGCTCTTTGGAAATAGACAACAGCAATAAGATTAAAGTGCAGAAAATGTAGTTGGGCATCTTCTGGTAGGAAATTAAAATTATCAAGCCTTTTCTACACTAGAAGAACAGTATGACAACAACAGCAATATCAAAGCCTTTCCCACTAATCAAGGGCCGACTTCAGGGATAATTTTCTTGATCATTGTCCCTCATTATACTCTATAGTCCACAGTCAGCACTCTCATGATTGCCAAGAAAAGAGAGCACATGAAATTGAACCGGCGCATCATGGAACTTCCTGAGAGAGTTAGTACCTGAGAAGGTTCCTTAAAACCTCCACCCAATGGTGTCATCTGGTTCTGCATGGCTCTCCGCAATGGATCAGCAGGTCTCCCGATACCTGTAGGGCCCCCTTGAATAAGTCCGTGTGGTGGTAAATGCATTGGAGGAAATGGCATAGGCATGTCATGCGTAAGTCCCAAAGTAGATGAAGGACCAGCTCTTGAATGAAGAAGCTGCATGGAAAATTCCTATTCAGATAAGAGGAAAGAAGGTTATTGAAGAGAATTGAGTAGATCCCTGAATCACGGTAACAGTACAGTAGCATCTGATATAGCATCACATACATCTTTAGCCAGGAGTCCTTCAATATTAAAGTCCAGCCTTGGATTCACCGTGGCAAGTTTCATGGACAAAAACTGCAAAAAAGGAGACAACCAAACAGATATGAGATAGAAAACCACAAAATTTCAGACACTCAATTCATCTAAAGGACATTCATTAATCACCAATCATTTGCAGTAGCTCGAAAATTATTAACTTTCACCCTAAGAGCAAGCCACTTAACGCTTCTAAATGCAAAGACAGATTAATCCTAAGAAATATAAGAAAACCAGATGTCAAAGAGACAACGGTAAACATAATGCAAAAGAAAACTTATGTCAACATGTCCTCTTCCAGTACCTCAACCTGTTGTTGAAGTGATTGTACATAGTTGATTATTTCATCCAGCATCACTGCCTTGCCAGTGACCTAAAAAAAAACACACAGTTCTTTTGTTACAAGCTGGAATGGCAAAATAAGAATGTAGCGGCATTCTTTGAGTTAAATAATTGTTGAAGCGACTTCCAGGAAAAAATTTTACCTTACTGCATCCAGGTACCAGATCTTGGAGAAACTTCATCCTTTCACTGATCTTTTCCCTTCTCACCTTCAATCGCCATAAACACTAATCAGTTCAACCAAGTTTTAGAAAAAAGTTAGCTTTGATGGATTTACTTCATTGTTGGAACCTTACTCTTTCAGCAAGACTATGGCTATTAGTTGCCTGGCCTCTTCGGGCTCTGACATGAATATATTCTTCCTTTTGGGGATCTGAACCCTGACTTCCCAGTTTATTATTCTTTGCAATGGCCTTGCTGGTGTTGGAGCTGGGGTTATTTTCTAGTTTCTGTTGAGTTCTACCGTCATCCTTTGTGGTTTCAGCAAGCTGAGGGCCCCTTTCCCTTTATCAAGTTCAGCATCCTATTTGCAGACCAATTAAACCATGCGGGTGAGAAAACTTTCATATGAAACAAATCATAAGTATTAGTAGCAGAAATTACCTCTCCACTCCATTTTCTCTTTTTATGGTCAAAACCCTTAGCAGAACCTTCTCCACCGGTACCCTCCAAGATGGACGGATTATCTTGACCACCACCTCCACCGCCACTGAACTCAGCTTCATCAGACTCATTACTGGACCCAGCAGTGGCACCTTGTTTTGCTTCATTGCGTGATCTAGCAAAGCTTTCACTTTCACCCTCATTTATTAAGGGGCTCCCTTGAGGAGTTCCCCGAGTAGCAGCCAGATGAGCATCTCTACAAGCTTCAACGTTCATCTCATTCTTCTCACTTTGTGCACCAGACACTGGCTTTGGGCAGCTAGCCGGCAAGATATCCCGTGGTCTGAGCACCAAATCCCCAGCAATTGGGTAAAGACCAGCATTTTCAGGAATTCCAAAAGGGTTCACCATACTACTGAAATTTCCTCCACCAAAACATGAGAAACGAGCTGCACGCTCTATAAATCCAGAGTCGGTAGGAAAATGAGGTAAGCCCTCTGGGATTGGGAATGTTCCGAGTCCTCTCGGCACAAACAAACCTCCTTTGAGCATTGAGCTCGGTGGATTGCATCCTATATCACCTCTAACAGATTCAGGACCAACTTTTGTAATTCCCAGAAGATTTGAAGTGTTTAAATTGTTTTGGGCACTAACATCGACAAAACCCAAGTTCTCCATGGTGGAGGGGTGGTCCCATAAGGCTTGGCCAAATGAGTCTGCCATTGGAGCAGAGGAACAAGAAGAGGAACCAATCAGATCTTCCCTACAAACAGCCATTGAATTGCCCGGTCTAACCAAATTCATTGGCGCGCTTGAAAGATTTGCACCGCAGAATTGCCAGTCTGAGGAAATGCTAGCTGAATTGAAGTTCATAGGGTTCTCATCCTGTTTAGCCGGCTCAAACTTATCCTTATTATCTGAGTCCATCACTGTTGGGCGATCAAATGAGCCACAGCCTGCGCGAGGTCTCTGTCCTTCCCAAGTTTTTCTAGTTAAGCAACCCTAAGTCTGCGAGGTGTCTCTTGTTAAGATAAAACCCGGAATCTGTTTCTTATCTCCAGGTCTCTACCAGAACAAACGGTGAACCTGGAAAGTAGACTAACACCCAGTTAACCAACGATCCGCACGAAAAAAAACATAGGATGTGAAATTTTGGAAAAAAGAAATTGTAAGAACAACTAATTAAACTTCAACCAGACAACGGAGCAACAAGAAATTCACGAAAAGAAAAAAAATGAAACTGGAAAAATGGGATGGGCAATATTCCACAGAGACAGAGCATACCCAGAACAATAGAACAAATAAGAAATGTAGCCAGATGAAGCTAACCAAAGGGACAAGGGTTGTGAAGGCATATACATCAAAGTTACAAAGAGACACGACCCACTTGTGTAAGTAAAGAGATCACAGACTCGTTGCGAACTTTCGAGTGCAAACATTTTTTCAAAAGCCATGTACTGAAACATTAAGTACCAAACGACATAAATGAAGCCCTCACCACGAAAAAGATAGACGAACTCAGAGAGAGAAAGATGATGAACACAGACCCAGAGCCTCAGGGAACACAGAGGAAAAGTCCAATGAAGCAGTCAATCGATGAAAAAACAAAAGAAAGCCACGCATTGATTTCAGTACAATAAATGTAGCATTCAAAACCCTACTCAGAATTTTAACAGAACCCTTAAAGCAGGGAGCCCCAAGAGCTTTTTTTTTTTTTTTCCAAAAGAAAATCAGCCAAAAGTAGCCAGAGAGAGATACCCATTTCAGATTCTGCTCTGCTTTTGTTGATCTCTCCTCCATTTCCAAAAATCTTTTCACGGAACGCTCCATCGAATTCGAGCTTTTCGCCACTCAGAAACCCCCCACTCCCTCCTGCTCTTTCTTTTCTTGCTCAGCTCCAGGGGGAAGGGGGAAAAAGCTAATCTGTCACAGACACTGTCAACACAAAAAGAAAGTGAGAGAAAGCGAAGGAAGAGAGAGAGGAAAGGATAGGCTGGGGGGAAGAGGAAACAAGCAAGAGCAAAAGTCCTGCATTTATACCCACGCTTGCATCAAAAAGAGAGCTCTTGATGATTAACCACCGCCACTGCTACTGTAAATTAAGAATTCATCAATTACAGTAATGCATAATTAACTATAGCCCCCTTCACCACTCCCCACTTTTGCGCTTCAGCTTTTCCTTGAGGATGGTCCTTATTTTCTTACTTTATCCAGTATAACAGCAATGGGGAATTCTGTTTTAAAACATGTAAATAGTAATATCGCCAGTTCGCGCTGGAGTAGCCACTGACATTGCCAACTCTGCCGATTAGGGGCTTTCCCCGTTCATCTATCTTTTTCACATTGTTCTGCCATAAAAAAAAAAAAAAAAGCAAAACTTGTCTCGGGAGATGTGCAGAACAAAGTTGCATTTCGATTTTTAAATTGTAGGGGGGTCCTTTGCTTTTTGCTCAGCTGGTCAAGAGGACCGAAAATCTAGCTCTTCTTCGTTGGCTTATTAAATGAAAGCCCGATTGCTGACTTTAATTAATTGGAGAAGAAGATCAGGTTGCCATACGGGTCACGCAGCGTACCTGTGCACTCTGTGAGCGGAGAGAGATCTGGGGGTATCTCCAGATATGGACATGATGATAGCTTGACTGTCTTATCTGTCCTCATTGCTGCTGTTTGACTGGAGGTGGAGATGGCATTTCGTCCGACGTGATTAGTGTCCCAAGAGCTCTTGCTAACCGATGTGTTATTTTCCCCAAGTTCAGAAAGAATCTTCCTACGTCTTTAGCTTAATCCATGCCTCTAAAGGCGTGTTTAATGGCCTTGGCAAGGTTTGGTTAAAATTACCCCCATCAAATGAGTGAATCGAGTCGAATGAAAATGATCGACTTACATAGACTTATTTAACCCTTTTTTTATCCTTTTTTTTTTTCATGCAATGCAAATTCAGGAACTACACCCAACCCGACACATACACAACATACACCGACCTAACACATATTCCTAAAATATTTCTATATCTAACCAAATTTAGAAAAATCCGTAACATATGTAAGACAAGAAGGGTGGGCCTTCTCGATAGAAGCACTTTCTTTGTCTTGGTCCCAAATCAACTACATCCACTATAGCATATAACCCAAATTAAGGTGAAAGTACAAAGTGAGTGAAGGTGAGAGAAAATGAAAGAGAATCATAGAAATGAGTTGGGTCTAAATAAGTTGTCAACCTATTTATGGCCCATTATTGTCACGGCGAGATCCCAAATCCATCACCTTCTCAAGGCTAGCCACGTTATCTGTTTTTATCTGTTATTATATAGAAAATAAAAGGCGAATATGGAAGCTAACCAATCTAAAATAAGATAAGCAGTGGGCCACCCAAAAAGAGGTCAAGTGTATGTGAAAGAAAGAAAGCAAGAGGCAGGCATAACGCTTAAAGGATTTCGACCTCATGGGTTCGCTACGGCTTAAAATACATATTAAAAACACCCATTAGATTACAAAATATTCACTTATATATAGATAGATCTTAATACATCTTTTTATATCAAAAGAAGACTAGCTACTGTGAAATAATCAAAAAGGTACTCTGCTCCGCTTCTTAAGCTACTTCAGGTGGCACTACCCTTTAACTATAAACTACAAACCTCTCGCTAGTATGATAAAAAGAGACAATCATATATCCGTCGGTCCAAAACCCTACCCGAACCTTTCAAGATCCACCTCGATACTCCTATTAGGAACCACCGCATTTGGGAAACGAATGGCATAGGTCCTGCTAAGTTACCATCACCTCATCTCTCGAATAGTGTGAAGAACTAGTAAGTAATGAACCTGTTGGGTTCCACTGCGAGGAGTAAGGTAGTGATGAGTCTCCTAAGAGGGTGGTTGAACCACCTGGCCCTATAACCTCCTGCCACTAGTATGAAAACTCGATGGCGGCGCTATAGATGTAGTCGGCTCCGTTTATCTTATCGGCATGACTAAACAATCTAGTATTGTCGCCTGAAGTAAACGTGGACAAAAATGGTGATGGTACAAGTTCGGGCTCATCACTTTCTTATCCACGGACATCGTAGGTCGAGAGCGAGTGAGCACCAGTAGACGGCAAGGCTTGGCTCGTAGGTTGGGGTGGCCATTAAGGTTGAGCTCTGCCAAGCTCGTGGGTGAAGCACGACCTTGGACGAGCTCAATTGAGCTCACTGTGCACCAAGCGAAAAAGAGCAAGGAAGGAAGAGGAAGAGTGCGGTATCCCGTGGAGGGGGTGTGCACAACTCCTTGTCCCACGTCGCTTAGAGGGAGAGTCCTGAGCTAGCTTATAAGGCTTGGGCTTGCTTTTAACTTGCAAGACGAGTTTTCTGGGGTTGTATGAGCGACCATTGGAGGAACAAAATCGTGAGGACTGTGTGTCCAAAGCGGACAATATCTTGCAAGTGGTGGGCCCAAGTCGTTATAATTGATATCAGAATCGACTCCCGAAAAGCATGTGTGAACCGTAGTGGGCGCTTACTAGTGCACGGCCGAGACACTATGCTACTGAGGGGGGAATATGTGACATCCGGCGGAGGGGGTGTGCACAACTCATTGTCCCATATCACGACATCCCGTGAAAGGGGTGTGTACAACTCCTTGTCCCATATCGCTTAAGGGAGGAGTCCTGAGCTAGCTTATGAGGCTTGAGCTTGTCTTTAATTTGCAAAACGCGTTTTTCTAGAGGTTGTATGGGCGACCTTTGAGGAACAAAATCGTGAGGACTGTGTGTACAAAGTGAACAATATCTTGCGAGTGCTGGGCTTAGGTCATTATAATTAGTGTCGGAGCTTTATAATTGATGTCAGAGTTGACTCTATAATTGATATCAGAGCTGACTCCCGAAAGCATGTGTGGACTACAGTGAGCGCTCGTTGATGCACGCAGTGCATAGCGGGGACACTGTGTCATTGAGGGGGGAGTATGTGACATCCTGCGGAGGGGGTGTACACAACTCCTTATCCCATATCGTTTAGGGGGGAGTCCTGAGCTAGCTTAGAAGACTTAGGCTTGCCTTTAACTTGCAAGATGCATTTTTTTTATGGTTGTATGGGCGACCCTCGGAGAAACAAAACGTGAGAATTGTATGTCCAAAGCGAATAATATCTTGCGAGTGGTGGGTCCAAGTCGTTATAAAGAGGGTGAGCTGAATGAGTGGGAGGGAGAGAAGAGAAAAAGTGGGCATTCCATGGGAAAAGGAGAAAATGAGTGGGGAGCTTTGAAAGAGAGAGAGAGAGAGGGGGGGGGGGGGTAATTGGCCAAATGGTGTGGTGCCCAACTATAGTACTAAGTTAAAAGTATTTCGAATCCAAATGGGACATCGATTATTTGTTCATGAAAATTTAGGCCGTCATAATTATGTTTAAAATCATTTATTGAATATAACTAATTCATATAATAACTCAACCCATCATATATGGGCTGAGTTATTATAATTGATGATATCCAACATTTGGCAACGCACTTAGGATGAGAAATGTCCACTAAAATTTCAAATAGGTTATTGGGCGTTTAAGAAAGATTTCAAATAGAAATTTATTTTGTTGCCATAGTGAGTGATGTGACCTTCGTCACTTCTAACTACAGATGGGAAAATTGCTAACAAAGTTCGAAACCTTTTACACTTTATCAATTTAGTCCTGCATCTCTTAAGTTATCTTTTCAGTCTTAAACCTTTTTCACTTTTTGTTGATTTAATCTTATTGGTCGAAAATCGTTGACGTAGATACCAATCATCTCACGTGTCACCGCCAACGCTAACGTGAATAATTTAATAATATTTTTTTGAAATAATATTTATTTATTTTTTCTAGTTTTTCCCTTTTCCTTTTTTTCCCTTTTTTTCCCCACCAGCCCTAGGGAGGGCGATCATCACCCACCCAAGTGAGGGCAATCGTCGTCAAGGCCAATGAGGGGAAAAAAGAAAAGGAAAGGCAAAAAGGAAAAAACAAAACAATAAAAATACATAAAATTATTTTAAAATTATTAAAACATATTAAAATTATTCGCTTTAGTGCCAACTGTGTCACGTAGGACGACCAACATCCACGTTAGTGATTCCAACCAATAAAATTAAATCGGAAAAATGTAAAAAGGTTTAAGACCAAATCAATAAGCTTAAAATATTTAGGACTGAATTAATAAAAATATAAAAGTTTAAGAACTTTTTGACAATTTCCCCAACTACAAACACACAGAATTAACCACCGTGGGGACGATCATCATCATCGCCTTAGGAAATAACCCCCTCTCTCTCTCTCTCGTTGTTGGTTGGCGTCACTTTATGGTGAGGATTTCTTTTTCTTCTTTAAGGCAATTTTGCAATATTACGTTTACCCACTCTTATGCTGGCCCTTCTCCTATTCAATTCTATTCTTGATCCGCCAAAGCGATCAAGCGAAGCATCTTCTAAAATCTCTTGGATCATGCCCTAGTGTCATCTCCTCTGGGACGTGCAAGGGAAACATGTGGGGAGCGGCAGAACTTTTGGAATCGACACTGCCGAATAGATATGAGGATGTGTATTACAGGCCACACGATAGGTTCCATACTCCAAAATTCCACAACCGATAAGCACGAGTAAGTTCAGGGTTTGGATTCGCACCACCATGTACCTTGTGGAAAGATACATGGTACCATGTGTACATAGCTGAATATATAAAAAAAACAAACTCCTAATGATATTCTCTTTCTAGATAAATTTTTACAGAAACGTATAAAACGATAAGAAACATATTTATTTTTTACTTTGGATGTTATCATATCTTGGGATTATGTTATTATTAGATATGAATATGTATTTTTTGCTAAGTTAAACGGTAGGAAGAGGCGAGCGGTGTTAATGATTTCCTTTAAGTGTTAACATGCGGGTCCTACACCCAATATGGAATGTATGTATACAATATTCACTATCATATATATAAGTCAACCTAGTGAAAGGGCATCCACAATTAAAGTTAGAATGCTTGGAGGATTTCATATGGAGAGTACATGTTGCGATTTGGAAGCATCGATAAATGATGCGCGGAGAAATTAGGTGCTTATTTTGTGATTCTTCTTTTTTCCCATTAATTATTTAATCACATTCTCAGTGTCATTGTCAGGTGCGATAAACCTCTGTAGTAGACATGTAGGTCTGCTTGGATTACATTAATGTCCACTTATATACAGGTCAAATGCATTTTCTTCTTTCCTTTTTTTTGGGCATTTCTAGTGAATCTGAACATGCCAACTCTTACGTCAGTTGTTCTAATCTGGAAAAAAAAAAAGGTAGCCTACTATATTTGACCTGCCCAAGCTAGGAAAAATTTCATCCCACACAGCAAAATGGACACATCTGATGATGGCACAGTAGCTTGACTCGCAACTCTCAGGCTTGCCATATTAATTCCTTTTTTTTTAAAATATAATTTTTGGTCCTTTAAAGTAAGCTTTTCATGGGTGATTATTCCTCTCCATAATCACCTGCATTTTACATCTCATGCCACTGAAGGACCTGTCCCTTTCCCCCTCTCTTTCTCTCATGTCATTATTAGTTGGCATAGGGACTTGCAATCACGGAGACCTAAGCTTTTTAAAATAATGGAATCTCTCTCATCTTTCTCTTCCTCAAAACCCTAACTTGTACACACGCGCTTTATAAAACTGAATAAGTAAGGACCCAAAATGATTTGTATTGATTGGGGTTAGCTTCACTAGGAGTAGTATTAACAAAGAAATGGGGGAATGAAGAAAGCAAAGTAAAGATTTTTTTTTTTTTTGGGGTATTACACAAACCCATGCATGCGTCTCATATCATTACAATTCTGTGCAGAGTACAAGAAACCATGGACAGGGATCTTTGAGGAAAGAAGAGTCCAAGGAAGAAGACAATAATGATATAGGAAACCCATCAGCCCCTATTAAAGAGAAGAGGATCAGATTCCTTTTGTACCAATTTCTCCAATTAGATTATGAGGAAGCCAAGAGCTTGGCCAGTGGGGCTTTGCCACGTGTGAGGTGCGCCCTTTCATGGGAGGGCCCTATTGATTTGATGTCCTATAGGTAAACGATGAGAGATCAGAGAATTCTTTAGTGTTTTGTTTAAGCAGGTTTGTGCATATTTAAATTGGTGAGAGTTGGTGCATGGTTGGCAAATGCTCTGCTTTTTTGGGGAAAAGCTATGCAAAAATAGCCCAAGCAAAACCAAATCGCATCACCAAAGCAAACATGGGATGGAGTTGGGGATTTGAGATCTCTTAACATAAACTTAGTATTTCTTTAATCTAACTCCTTGATCATTACTCTCTCTCTCTCTGCAATGAAAAAATAGGCAGTTTGGTCATAATCAACTCTTAATCAATTGAAAAAGATGCACGTTTTCGCTTTTGTTTATTTCAATCTAGCTAGTATTACTGTACTTGCTCAAATTAATTAGCATTGCTCTATTTTGTTTGAATCGGCTACGACGTGCCCATGACAAGGTTCCACAACTGAAGAATTGAAACCAAGAACATAGAAATGCTTTGCAAACCATGCAGTCAAATTATCACGCATGACGTGAAAAATTGAATTAATAGTTTGGAAGAGTAATCATCAGTACTCTTATGATTTCGAGTTTCAAAATTTATAATCCAAACTGTCCAACCCATAATAAAAGATAACCTCACAGTTAAACAAAAGTGAATTAGCATAAGTTAGACTAAGATAAGAAAGGTAGGGAGACTATCATTTCAAGGACAATTATACAATATAGCAACTGTAACTGTGGAGAGGACTCGGTCTAACTCTTATGGTTTTGATTTCTTTTCTCCCTAATTTTGCCCAAAACTTAACTATAGGGAGTACTACATATAGATAGTCTAATACTACTTTCCCTTTTCTATATTTTTCACCAAGCAAAAAGGTATTTGAAACAATGGTTAGCTCCTAATTATTTCTTAGTGATGATAGGCCTACATTTTCTATAATTACATATTCTTTGTGACCTCTTCAATGAGTTAAAACAAGAGTCTAGTTTCGATCATTCCTAATATATCAACGGGAGATTGCAAAGACATGTCGAATTGAATGGTAGAGAGGTGGAATGTCCGTTGGATATTAAAGAGATTGGATACCAAATTGCAATGATATCGTCTTGCTTTTTGCATGAATTTCATCAAAGCATCATTGCAGATCATGAGAAGATTTTGAAGAATGATTATTTACGTCTTGCAAGCTTTTGCAGTCTTGAAGAACGATTATTTACGTCCTGGAAGCTTTTGCAGTCTTTTCATTTCCTTCCCCCCCCGGCGTTTCACTAGCCAGCTTTTTCTTCATTTACCATATGATGTGTTCTTTTGCCTTACTGCAGAAACGATGTTGCCTAATAGTGTATAAAGATTGTCCACTTTTTCCTCAGAAACCTAATCTTTTTTTCCATCCCCCGTTTTATGGTGGCCAACATGAAGCAAAAGATTAATGGGAGATTGCTGTAGTCTCGTTGACAGAAAAAAAAATGTCAAAAAAGTCATAAACTTGTTATATTTATGTCAATTCAGTCATAAACTTTTTTTTATCAATTCAATCATAAATCTTTTACATTGATGTCAATTCAGTCTTAAACATTTTACATTTATGTCAATTCAGTCTTCAATTTTTAATTTTTTAAATAATTTTTTTGGTGTTTTTCTTCTTTTTCTTTTCTTGCAATTTTTTTAATTGGGGACCGGCAAAGGTCACTGGCCCCCAATAAAAAAGAAAAGTGCAAGAAAATAAAAAAGAAAAAAAATCAAAAAAATCACTAAAAGAATTTAAAAAATTAAAAAAATTAAAAAAATGTACGTCAACATCGGCTGTGTCATATAGGACAAACGATATTTACATTAGCGATTTTTGACTAAAATTGATCGAATTGTCTCAATTGGCATCAATCCAAAATGTGTTGAGATTGAATTGATATCAAAACAAAAATTTTAGGATTGAGTTGATACCAATAAGAGGTTTAGGACTAAATTGACACAAATACAATAAATTTAAGACTTTTTTGACATTTTTCCCTTCATTGACTTAACATAGAGTTAAAAGACTCTTTAGCGAGAGTATTTCTAGGTGTTAGCAAATGCTAATTTTAAGGGCGTCAACGGGCCATAACCATTCAGGTTTTTAATAATACTTGAATATGAATGATGTAGAGTTTTCATTACCCGAACCAAGACATGGTCCGTCCAATTTTGTTTGGGTTTTTGGGTTTGTTTATTATTTATTTGGGATAAGTGTATTGAAAATTCTATAATTTATTGTGAAAGTACGGTTGAGTCGTAAAACTTTCAAAAAGTGCAATCAAATTCTAAAGCTCGTCACAAAATTACAATTGAGTCCTACAAGTTTCAAAAAATGAAATTACATTCTAAGAATTGTTAGCATTTTTCGTTTGTCGTATTTGATTAAATTAATGGGAGGACTTGATTGCACACACTTGACAAGTTTTAGAGCTTGATTGTACTTTTTTAATATTTTAGGACTTAAATGTACTTTCGTAATAAGTTTTAGGACTTGATTGCATTTTTTAAAGTTTTACGATTTCATTACACTTTCGTGATAAGTTTTAGGACTTTTGGTATATGTTGATGTTGATTCCGTCTTCTTCAAGATTTGGAGTGTCTAGTCCCAATTTGGAGGCGATGATGCTCCATGTTTGTCGTCAGCGATCATCGCCAAAATGGCCAAATACATGAAGAAATCGAAAACAATCACCCGTGAGGTCTCACTCATGGAGGTTCATTCTCAAGACTCCTCAGCCACCGGTGTCCGAACCAAAGCCAAATCCCTAGCCTTGCAGCACCTCTAGAGAGCCTCCATCTCTGACCACCATCGCACCCAGCTTGGACGTCTCATCTTCTCCCTTCTCTTACCTCTAGCTTTGAAAACCTTGCCTCACGCCCCCAGACGGGAGAAAAGACGAAGAAGCGGTGGGAAGGAGTTAGGCATAGAGCTGTTCTAAAGCAAAGCTAAGATGTTGGTGGAGAGGGCGATGGAGAAGGCGAGGTGCTGTTGCAGTCGGCGAATACTTCTAAAACCTTCGTTTTCCACACCGAGCACGCCTGCGTAAGTTTAAGGAAATCGAAGTATGGATTGACAACATGCGAACTCTGCGCATGGAATGTCAGGGTCCCGCTGATGCACAGTTGAAGGGGGGTTATGCTCCTTGGTGAGTGGACGGTAGCCCCGCTCGTCGATAAGCAGGCAGAGGCTCAAGGACAACGCCTTCGAAAACAACATTGGATTTTAGGCTTATGTATAAGTCGGCCCGTTTGTTGTGGGCTCAAAAGGATTTGGATATACTAAAGTTTTGGACCCATTATAAATCTTATATATTATATTCGTATGAAATATCATTATAACGAGTGATTGTGGTTGAAAAACCTAAATATTTTAGTGGAATTCCTTTGTAGGACTTAACCCCACTTTGGGATGAACATGAATAAATTCGTGTGTCATTCTTTTCTATTTATTGTGATTATTTTGATTCGGTTTAGGATATAAATCAACAAGTGCTGAAGGAAGGAGTTTGAGGTTTTCTTTTCAACGTTTAATATGTTTTGGTTATGTCCGGTTATATGACGCGAACCGAACTATTGAGATACCTATTTTTTTAATGCCCTCGTCGAGATGAACTCGATCCTGAAAAATAAAAAATTTCGATTCGGTTTGGGTCAGTTTAGGACATCCGTAATAGATGCTCCTGACTCGTGATCGCTCCTAAACAGAGAACGAGAGTCTACCCATGGCTACCACAGCTTGTGAGAGGAGATGAAATTATCACACGCTCTGAATAGGATAAATTCAACCATGTGCAACTTTGCAACTCTGCAACTCGAATAGAGCATCGGTTCTTACGTGAACTCTAACAGAGATGGAGCACATAGAGTTGTAACAAACCAAATTCCCGATCGAACGGGACGTGTCTTGCGAAGTGGGTATGAGTAAAACTCATCTTCAATCAATCACCATGTTGCCAAACACTCCTAATTTGGAGGGCTTAAATCCATGTACAAGGTACCCACACTCGACCTATTTGCTTATCAATCATGATATCATTGCTTGTACGAAGCAAAATCATGGCGAAACCCGACACTAGGTCCCTCAATCTATTTGAAGATACCACAGTACATGTTTTGGATTCCAAATATAGTCATTGGGAAAGTTAATGCCATGTGAAATTGGTTGCCCCGTGTTTGTCCTCGTTTCTGATCTTCATCCGAGGGATGGCCTTACCAAAAAAATTTCCTCTCTTCTTTGTCCTTTCTTGCGTGTCAAGATTGCCTAATCCATTGAGGACAAGCCCTATTGCTACACCATCCCCTGCAGAGCTAACGAGATGAAAATGAGACACATGGGCAGGTAAATGTCACTAGTCTGGCGAATTTTTTTGCTACTTTTTCTCAATCATTTCCATTAAGGTGGCCATCATTGTTAGGCACCCATTTATGTCCAAGATGTAAATAAAATTAAGGAAAATAAAGGCAACATAAAGTCAGCCTTTATGAAGAGTAACAAAGAGGAGTTTCTACTTGTGAATTACATCCCTAGTGTTTGGAACATATTACATCTTATGGGTAAGATTTATATGATTAATTCATGCAATTGAGATATTATTTCGTGAGGTATTGTGGGACTAAACACCGTATGAGTAATTGGGTGTCATTAGGATTTAGGAAACACTAAGAGTATTTGAATAACTCGAGTGTAGTTGTAATCTCCTTTGTATCGCTTGATTTATAGTGAAACGCTTTGTTGCTCTTCCCCGTGGATGTAGGTCACTATGTCTAGTATTTGATCTATTTTCTTGTTATGTATATTTTATTCTTCAATCGCTTGCTTCGTGCAATAATAAATACCAACTGCCAAACATTATTTCATTTCAATCAAAAAAACTTTTAAGTCAAGGCTCCTTTTACTAAAAGCAAAGTCCAAACTCATCGTATTCCCAAGCTCGAACTTAGTTCACCTCCTTTGTTTGTCACTCACACCAAAATTGGAACATCTTTAGTACTTTCTTGTGATCCGACCTCATCTAGTCATACACTAGGAGAACCCCCTAGCCATTCCAATGGTTCGACCTCATTAGGCATGTCCTTTGTTTCACGAAAAACTCAATATTTGAAAAATATTATCAAAACATACTTGACTATATTGCGTAGAAATTAGTCAATGAAACATACATTTGTAGTTATGGACAACGATTTATGACTAATTTTTTTTCATGGGCGATGAAAATATTTTTCATCTAGTCATATTTGTGAGCGATACAAGCGATAGTTTTTCAAAAAATGTTTTTCAAATCTTGAGTGTTCCATGAAATAAACGCGCCCCAAGCGGAATGGACATACACGCATTAACTTTTAAGATATATGTTAACCATCGAGCGGGGCCCAAGGCGGAATTTGGACCGACCAAAATCTCTAGAGAGTCTTGATTTAGCAATGAGTATGATGTCCTTTTTCGACGAGTACGAACCGCTTTCAGCCAATTTAGCCATGATAGGTGGGCGGGTCGAAGTTAAGTCACCCATCTACTCGAAGATTTTCTTTGGTGACGCATTTGAACTTTGGTTAAACTTTCGTGCGTACTTTCCTGCCGCATTGCATAGCTAACGTACCATATTGAGTAAGGCCTCGGCCCTTTTCTTTTCTAGTTATCTTCTTGGCGGGTTCCTTTGATTTTTTCAGGTGGAAAATCAGGGATCCATCATGGTAAGGGACGAGGTCCTTTATTTGGCACGTTTTTCTCGCTTAAAGGAAAAACCTTTCGCTGCCCACGTTGGCAAATACCAAACCGGCCTTTGCCATGGTCTGAGATAGGTGTTTTGTCTCGTCCCCAAGCATTCTTTCCTCGGATGTCGGAGACGACCTTGTTTTGGGAAGGCCCTTCGAATGGCACTCACGTGAATCAAATCGAGGGCAAGATATCCCATTTATCGCTCCTCTAAAACGTGCAAAAAAGAGGTTTTGCTATGAGTCGATCTTCGTGAAAGTATGTGGGGGAATTTGCAACGATTTTGAGGGGAAAGATGGCATTTAGAGTTGCGGTCAGTTTCGGCACGTTCAAAAGCCATTCACAATAATGCGTTTTCCCTTCTCTAGGTTAGTCAGCATTTTATTAGGAGAAGAATAATACAAATTCTTAGCATGGCACTGAATTTCGTCTACCATTAGCTTCCTAATTCTATAGGGTTTGATTTAACAAATAATAGATTGCTATAGGTGTTGAAAAAATTATCCAAAAGTCATAAACTTATTGCACTAAACCTTTTAAGTTAGCCAATTAAGAAAAAACCTTTTAATTTTTTTTTTTAATTTGAGTCTATCTGATCAGTTTTAGTTAGAAAATCACTGACGAAGACGCTAGCCGTCCTACATGGACGGCTGATGACATGGACAATTTGAAATAATTTTTTCATTTTTATTATCCTTTTTTCCCTTTATATTTTTTTGCTTTTTTTCCCCCTCAAAGGCTAGGAAGGGTTGCTAGGCCCTTGGCGACTGCTTTTTGCGAGGGTTGCGGCTGAAGGCAAGGCCAACCTTGCCCAAATCTCGGTGAGGCATCACGGTCCTCACCAGAGGTCGATGAGGGTGTCGCGGCCCTCACTCGCAGCCCGCAAGGGTTAAGTGATCCTCACTACCTTTGAGGAAAAGAAATCAAGAAAGGAAAAATAAAAGAAAATTAATAATTTTTTTTTAAAAATAAATATTATAAATTAGAGTTAATACAAAAAAAAAATCCTAAACTGGTATATTTGTGACAAATTTATCATAAACTATTTTCTTATGACAAAAAAATCTCAAACTAGTGTATATGTGATAAATTTACCCTAAACTGGTACACCCGTGATAAAATTATCCTCCGTTAGTTTCCATTAAATATAATCATGAAATTGCCGAGTTAAATGGCACATGGCAATTCATGAATGTACCAATTTAGATTTTTACACTTTGTTTGTCATAGGGTATTAATTTAAGATTTTTCATGATATTAACCCAATTTAATGAAGGGTAAATTTATTATAGATGTACCATTTTAGAGTTTTTTGTGGTCAAAAAAATTAATTTAGGGTAAAATTGTTATGGGTGTACAAGTTTAGGGTTTTTATTGGTCAAAAATAATTTGGGATAAATTTATCACTGGCGTATTAATTTGAGATTTTTCGTGGTCAAAAAAATAGTTTAAGGTAAATTTATCATAGATTTATCGATTTGAGATTTTTCGTGATATTAACCATATAAATTATCTACGTCAGCGTCAATCGTACTACGTAAGATGACCCGCATCCACATTATTGATGTCCTTCCAAAATGAAAATAGTTTATGACTCAATTATAAAAAATGAAGATGTTTAGGATTCATTTGGCAAACTTAAAAACGTTTAGAACTAAATTAGCAAAATTACAATAAGTTTAAAATTTTTAGACAATTTTTCCATAGCTGTATGGGAGAATTGGCTCTAATAGTAATACAAATTCAAAGCTAAACACAATTAAGCATACAAAGTCCTATGTTTGCTGGAGTACATATGATTTTGAATTCTATAGGGCTGGACCTTTTTTGGGGGCAGACCATAGGGTTGGACTTGCCAAAATAAAATAAATTATTAGTTCCTTTATTCTCATAAACCATTTGATCTCTCTTTACAAGGTTTGGATGCCACCTCTACGAGGGTACGACAAACTTGATAGGGTATGCTATGTGTGAGGAAAAGTGCCCAAAAAGTCTTAAAAAATTATTCCATTTTGCCAATTTAATCTTAAACCGTTAATTTTGCTAATTAAATCCTAAAAATTTTCACATTTTGTTAATTGAATCAATGATTGAATACCATTGACATAAATATTGATCGTCCGACATGAAATGGTGAAAAATTTTTAATAACATTTCAATGTTTTTATTATTTATTTTTATTTTGTTTTTATTGCTGTTTTCCTTCTTTACTTTTTTTCCTTTCTTTTTCCTTTTTCCTTCTCTGGCTAAAGCGTGGACGACTCCGG
>JAGVVM010006197.1:0-17022 GCA_019149425.1 Psidium friedrichsthalianum
AACTATGCAAGCATGTTCAAATTGCAAGAAAGCTCTTAGAAATGGGGGACTGTAGATTGCCCTTACATATAGTTTAGCAAGTTTGAGAGCTTAATTTTTATATTGGAAAAGGCTCGTTCTTGACTTTTGCCCCTGCATAAGGAAATGTGTATGAAATAAATCAGGTAAGGACTCGAGATGCTTTAGCTATCTATTGGAGATAACTACCATGTCGGTCATATGCCCCTCCTGAACTCTTCATCTAAGCTCACTGGGCGATTCTTTGGGTTGCTTTGAATCTCAATCAATTCTTACCGGTTACTCGTGGGTTCATCATTTTATTTTTTTTTCATTTTTCATTCATCATTTTTTAAATGTAAATCCCTCCTGTCAAAAAGGAAAGAGTACACGTTAGTCATGAAATTAGAAAGTATTAATTGAAATCGATACCCAGTTACCTTTCACTTTGAGCTCGCTACAGTGGTGTTTTGCATTTTCCTTTTACCAGCTTGATTTTGCTAATTGTGTATTCTTGTTTTCTTTCGAGTTACTTCGGATCATTATCATCTCCCATGCCATTGGGCCCACGGGACTGTAAGTGTCCGCGGGACTGACGCTCCTGAGGCAGGTGACAATCTCCTATCAAGAATGGGATAGACTCAACTCATAATTGAAATAATTAAGGGTGAATTATAATGATATAGGGCACTTGAGTTAATGTAGAGCTGAATGATTTTAAGCAACATTTGAAGAAGTTCGAAGCAGGATTATTTCTCTCCCATTTTTGCAGGGCTCTTAACTTGTGAACTCGAAGCAAATGATGAAGACCTTTCACTAAAAGGAAAACAAACTTGACTTGATCGAAAGTCCTCCTAAAAAAAAACCTTTGATTTAGCCCTCATTGCAGTCCTTACCAAGACCTTCAGATTGGCTCGGTCGTACCAATTACGAGGTTACTCGAGCGCTTTGTCAAATGCGATGATAGTGAGATTGAGTGATTTCTCTTGAATCCTTATAACTAAGATGAGCAGCTTTTCTTGAGAGTGAAAGAAAGCCCTTTTTGACTAAAATCCCCGTTCAAGTTACATTCGAGGTACTTGTTATGAATAACCTCACTGAACAGAATTGGTAATGCGAGCGAATTCACAAATTTTGAAAACATGTCACATTAGCATCCATATTGTGCTTATGTTGCCTTAGATCTTGCATCGGGTGAAAAGACAGATTCAATGCTTTCAGCCCATTGAAAGCAAAATTCTTTTGAAACCTAACCTAAACTAGGTTCCGCAGGCAAATGCTAGAATACAGGTGTTCAAAAACTTTTCTTGCGCAAGAATGCAAGTATACATAAACTTTACTTGCGTCAGAATGCAAGTATAGCTTTCCCTACTTCGAAAACTTTTACTTGCACTAGAATGTAGGTATTTGCTTTCCCTACTTCGAAAACTTTACTTGCGCCAGAATGTAAGTGTTTGCTTTCCCTACACAGGTATTTCTTTCTCTACTTCAGAGTCTTTAACTTGCACCGGAATGCAGGTAAGATTCTTGGATCTTGAAGACCTAATTCTTCGCCAGAATGAAGGATAGGAGATCAGAAGACATTACATCTTTAAGAACTTGATTTTTCGCCAAAATGAAAAAGAGGAATTAAGAATGCTCTTTAGTATTGCACGGTATTTTGAATAAATACCTAATATTCCGTATGCGATCCATTTGTAAGAATCCCGACACTCCGCTAGAATAGAAGAAGGGTCGCTACACATGTTAAATATCTGCACTTTTTGCCTCATACATATCATTTCGTTACATAGAAAATGGGATTAAAACCCTACAAAAAAATTATTTCATCGTCAAAATTTGGATTTCAATTTTATCTTTGAGCAAAACCTCTGCGAGCCCTCACTCAAAGAGGGGCAGCTGTTGACACCCAATTTTGATGATCCTTTTTGTAGGCATTTTATTTTGATATATGAAAATTATGGTCACCTTAGTCCCTACCCAAAAATATATAATTCTCGTGCATCTCATTTGGGTTGATGACGGAAGATTTGAGCTTAAATTAACAAACGGGGATTTTATAAGGGCTTGAATTTAAAGAAATATCTCTTTGAAAATTGAATTGTAAACACTTAAAATCTCAATGACTAAAATGTAAATATTTAAAAGATGAGGAAGGGTTAATAGAGAAAGGAAGATGGAGAAGAGTTGGTGGAGAAGAGAAGGAAAGATGAATAAGAGTTGGTGGAGAAAGAAATGTGAAGATAAAGAAGAGTTAGTAAAGAAATTAGAATGGAAGATAAAGGAACAAGCTATAAAAAGAGGGCAGAAGGAAAGATTTGGAGGGAAGATTCATTAGAGAAAATTTTACTAGATATAAGAGAGAGGACAGACTAGATTTTTTTAGAGGTGGATGAGATTTCGAAACTTGGTGTTTGTCGCGACCCTCCTGAGATTTCTTTGGGTCTCGAGGGAGTTAATGAATTGCTAGGCCCATTTTAAAATTCGGGCTTAACTCAGGCCCTCCCAGGCCTATACCAAATCGTGTCAGGAAATTTAAAATCCGGAATCGACCTCAATGTGGTCAGTGACATGTGCATCTGTGTACGTACAATAGGAGTCGCCACCGATCATTTTTTGGAAGGTATGATCGGAAACCCTATTGAGCGATTGGGAGGGGTCGCTCGATTCTGTGAAAACCGGAGATTTTGGGTCCGGGGACTTCGTTACGTCAATATTGCTATTGACGCCCTTTCGGTACCTAAGTTGAGTGATTTCCTAATCTAAAGGGTTCATGCAGGTATGCTTTGGATAAGGTGAGTCCTAAAAGTCTAATGGGTTCATGCAAATGATAATATCTATCCTATCAATCACAAATCATTGAAATAAATGCGCAATCAAGAAATGAAAGAATCACATCATATCAAGTCAAAACAAGCTAAGAGGGGTCCTAGGAGCCTGGGGAAGACGTCAACTAGGTTCATGGATGGTTTGAAAAAATTTGGGTCAAATTGACCAGAAGGGCAAAATAGTAATTTTTCATAGCTCAAGAGGGCAAAAAAACGTGAAAATAGGTCAACCAATTGAATGTGGTTTTTCCTTAATTTTCACGGTTTTTTTCCAATTTTTCTGGAATTTTCTGAATATTTTAGAATTTTTTGAATTTTTTTTATTTTTTATTATCATTTTATTTTTTTGAATTTTTTTAGGGTTTTCTAAGACTTTTTTATGAATTTTCCTTTTTTGGGTATTTTCTGAATTTATTCCCCATTTTCTATATTTTCTGAAAATTCTTTTATTATTATTTATTATTTATTATTATTTATTATTTTTTTAAAAATAGAATTTATTATGATTTTTTCGACATTTATTATATTTTTTGGAAATTTTTATCCATTTTTTATGATTTTCATGAATTTTCCATTTTTATATATATTTTTTATGTTTTATTATTTTTATATTTTTATTCTCCGGACCGGGTCGGGCTGACTCGGCCCAACTGACCCAAACCCAAACGATACAGTTTTTGTTTCGTTTATTGATTTTCTATTTCTCCTAATTTTTGTTGATTTTCTGAAATTTTTATATTTTTTATTGTTTTATTGTTTCCTTTTATTTATTATACGGACCGAGGTGGGTAGACCCAGCCCACTGAACCAAACCCGGCCCAAAAATCTGACAGACTACCCAACACCCAAAACAACGCAGTTTTAGGGGAGTTTTTTTTTTAATTTTCGAATTTTTTTAGATTTTTATTCTATTTTTATTTATTTTCCGCCTATTTCTAATCGAACGGCCAAGAAATCCCCACGCGGCTTAGATCTGACCACCCATCTTTTATGCCAAACCTACGGCCAAGATTAGATCCTAAGACTGAATCCTAACCGTCCATTTCGTGATTAAAATTCGGATCATAATTCCTATTTCTTCAAAAAAAAAACTGATCTTGGCACGTGGCTCGATCTTAACCGTCGGATTAAAGTTTATTACCCTCTTTAGGCCGACGTGGCGCCTAACGTGGCGAGCCATGTCAGCGCCACGTCGGCGTTGACCAGGTCAACTTTCGTTGACCTGGTCGAGCCCTTGCCGTAGAAAATGATCGGAGAAACTTCAGTCTCCGACGAACCCGCCGGAGGCTAGCCGGCATACATAAAGATGACCTAAAACTGCGCCCAAATCTCATTTTGCCTTGAATCCATTCCCATTCACTCTAACACGCAAACATTCCCAACTTTCAGGCCATGAAAATGCCCAAAATTGACCAATCTGGCCTCAGCCGAGAACTAGTCTGGCGACAAATCCAACGCATGGAGAATCCACCCTAGTAGGCTACACAAGTCAAATGGGAAGCATCCATGGAGTTCGGGGAAACTTACCTAGAGATCGCCTAACATTATTTCGCGTCGAGGCCGAGCATATTAGCTCGTGACCAGCTCGAGTTTGGGGTGATTGGCTAGGAGGTTCCATGCGGTGAAAATGCAAGGGAAGGGGATGGATACGATCAGTACAAGGGTAGAAATGCATTGACTCAAAAATCGCGAAGGAAAACCGGCGGGATCAAAATCCGCCATTGCAGGAGCTTAAGCTGAGCGAGAATGGCATCTACCTGGTTCGGCGATGAAATTGCGCACCGCGAGCCTCAGGAGCTTCCTCGAGGTCGTAGGAAGCTTTGGGGACGATTCGTGGAAGTTCTTTTGCTCTGGGTTGCCTTAAATCGACCCTTGCAAGTTTCGGGCTCTCCTCCAATGGCCAACCCCTAATTTTTCCTCCTCCTTACTAGAAGAGCCCCCTCTCCCTTTTTATCCTTTCTCTCCCCCTCTCAGTTCGTTGCAAAGCTCCCAAAAAATCCCCAGAATCTCTCATTTTTGATCTTCATCAAAACCCAATCTCCCGGTTAGGATCTCCACTGTTTTGTTTGAGCTTCTTTCGCATGAGGGAGAAGACAAGATTTGGTTCTATTGAAGTTCAAATAGGTTGACCGGGTGGTCGGGTCGGATCTGACCCGACCCGACTGACCCGGTTGATCAAATTTGCTCAAATTAACCCTTACAAAATCAAAATTAAGCGAATTATAACCCAAAATTGAATCCCATGGCATCAAATCTATTGGAAAAATGAATTTTCATGCCAATTTTCCTAAGGATTGGTATAAAAATCCAATTTCTAAATTCGACCCGGGTACCCATTTCGCAAAATCCAAACTCTTAACGTCCTTTTTTGCAAAAATTGTCACCACCAATGGATTCATAAGGTCAAAATCTAGGGGGTGACGTGCCTTGATTTTCAATTTAGTCCCTAGAAAATTTTTAATTTCATTTTAAGTGTTTTTATGGACTAATTTAAAAAATCAAAAATTGCATTCTGGTTCTTTTTAGCGAAATTGGATAATTCTATGGGCTTTTGGATTGGATTTTAATTTTTAAAAATAGAGGAGGATGACACGACTCTAAAAATGCAAAATTGGAAAATTACAGAGCTAAAATGGAATTTCTAGAATTTTTTTAAATAATCTGAAAATGAAATTAATAAAGAAACCCTCAATTACAAAATTAATTTTCCGAAATTTATTCAGCCAAAATAAATATAAAATTAAAATAAAAATATTGACTATTTTTTTTGTATTTTTTTGGCCTCGAATGCTATTTTTTTTTATTAATTTTCCAGTATGTTTATAATTTCTGAAAAAATATTAAAAATACGAAAATAAGGAAAATTATTTTTTGTTCAAAATTGGTTTCCTATGCTTGTCCAAGGTCTCCAAAGTTGATTTTTCAATTTTATGAATTTTTCTTGATTTTTTTATGAATTTTTGAAAATAAAATGCAGAAAAATACAGAAAATATGGAAAATTATTTTTTGCTCAAAATTGATTCCCTAGGCTATGTCAAGATCCCCAAAGTTGATTTTTTAATTTTATAAATTTTTATGAATTTTCGAAAAATTTTCTAAAAATAAAAATTGGCCGAAAATCAAGTGTCAACAGTGTTGCCATCCCAATTCTTCGATCGACCATTGCAAGTTATGAGTTCATCATCATTATTCGAGCCACAAGTCCATCCCCGTTATTCGTACTGTCATTTGCAATCTTGATCTACGAGGTAATACGAGGTTCGAATTCGGCAATCAAATCTACCAAATTAGGTAACAACCTTAACCATTTAAAATATTCGAGAATCTTGTTGCCTAAATAGATTGATTTGAATTATGATTATACCTCGTTATATATGTTGCATGTTTTCTTTGGATAAATCATACATCCAATTTTGAGGTATATTCATCGCACAATGTAAAAAAAAAATCCCGAAAAATTTACGTTTATCAAATTACCATGTCAAGACAAAAGAGCGCATACTCTCACATCATGTATATAATCGTATGTATAACCTACCTTGTAAATATTTAGAGTAAACCGCATGCATTACATATAGTTTAGTTCTTTCCTTTGTCATAAAGAGAAAAACCCCAAAATTTTTTACCTTGAGCTGTATTGAGAAATCAATTATAATTGCCAAATTGAACATTTTTTATGAAACAGGTATTGAAAAGGCATTAATTGAAAAGTTAATGTGACCAAGTCCCGATCACCTAATCTCTAACTCATAGAAAATAAAGTAGTTCTCCTGCTATTTTATTCGGGTTTCTAATCATCCTACCAAAAAATAATTAGTGGCGAATCTAAGATTTTTTTTTTTTGAAATTGAACTTAAATCACAATTTGGTAGAACTTGGGAGAGTTCCAGTTAACTTAATTAATCTAATTAATTTATTTAGTAATCCATTAACCTGAAATCGTACAACCAATTTTTAGGTCGCGACAGCCATTACTCAATTAATTCGACGGCTGTTACATACTCTGCCATTACTTAATTGATTTAATAGCCATTACATAATCTTCCATTGACCTGCCATTTCTCAATTAATTTAGCGGCTGTCATAGAATAATAGTTTGAGTTGAAAACTAAACTAGAAGGCAAAAATGGGCTTATTGCGAGACCCTTTTTTCGGTACTGCATTCATGGGCTTGCGCTCAAGTTTCAGCTCGTCGGTCTTGGGATTTGCAGCCCCCCACCCCCACCGCATACACGCGTACATGCGTGCCTACGCTAAAAACATAGTGCTTGTGTTATGATAGTTACCACTTTAAAGGAGTGTAACTCTATATAAAGCACTCCAAAGTCTTCTTTCTTTTCAATGTGGGATTTGTATTTTTCACTTCCCACTTCAAACTCAAAAGTGTTCTTTGAGTATCAATTTTTCATTCACCCATCATTTATCCAATATTTTCAACAATTTTTTTTGTTTCTATTTCTGGCAACGATTTCTGGAAATAGAAACACGTTTGGTAACTGCATAAAGTCTCTATTCTCAAAAAGAAAAAATGAACAGAAATACATTTGATAACTTCAAAAAAATTATGTTCCTAATTTTTTCTATATAGGCGAGATCAACTATTAAAAAAAAAACCTTACCAAAAAAACTATAAAAAAACGAAAGAGAAGAGGAATTAGAATTGAGTAATGAGAACATGAAATATGTCTTCCATAGATAGAAAAAATTACAATTATGAGTCATACATAGATGTTTCCAAATAGATAAAAATATGATTACATAACTAAAAAATACAAAGTCATGGAATTCCAAGCATATCGTGGTACCATGCCATTTTATTTGTAGGATTTTGATGGAGACCTAAATATATAACTAATGTAACTAATAACTTATTTATTAGTAGTGTCATTACTCATTATAAATCGGGCCTATTTGGTTCAATTTTGAGCAAATGCCTTTGGAAAAATGCAAATACCTTTAAACTAAAGGGGTTTATTAAAATGCAAATACTATTTGATAAACTGTAATTAAAATGTGCATTTGGATGTAACTTTGACGTCATTTAGTAAAAAAAAAACCCTTTGTAAATGATTCAATTTCTCAATTAATTTTTATTATTTCGAATTTTTTATTTTAATTATTTTATTTTTTAATTTCTTTCTTTAATTTTTTATTTTTATTTTTATCATTTGAATTTTTAATTATTTTTTTTCTGAAAACATTATTATTTTTATTCTTTAATTATTTTTATTTTTAATTACTTTCAAGAAAGTGTTCACAATTATTTCTAAAAAATATTCCAAATGTGTTTCTAAAAATTATTCTGGGAACGCAAAAGTAAGTTTTTATGTTTTTAGTTTCTGCTCCAAAAGTGTTTTTATTTGTTAGAAGTATCCCTGTAATACTTTGGGAATATTTTTTTTTTATCATAGGCATTTCTATTTCTAAAGTGTTTTCGGAATATTTTGAGAATAGAAATATGTTTTTTTGGAGCGTTACCATATGCGGCCGAAGATGCGGCAACGAGATGGACGTTGCACGATCAGAGTTGTGATCCACTTCATGAAGTCGCAGGACTGCCGCAAGACGCCTGAGGTTGGGTAGTGATCAAGAATTCCTCCGAGAACCCTCCGTATCATGCCTCCACAAGCAAGATCCTTTCTTCATCTCTCCCTTTTTCGATAGTGTGTTGTGAATGTGTGAGAACTGCCAGAATTCTGCCGTCTCCTCAATGTGATCCTATATGCAATTTTTTAGTGGCCCTCCTCCCGTTATGTGACATGAAGGTATTTATATAGTCAAAATCTAGATCAAACTCAGATAATGCAGGCTTAAACTTTACCTTTTTTCGGTTAATAAACTTTAAAAAAAGGCCTTTTTTGTGATTAAAATTTAATGGACTGAATTAATCTCAACTTAGGGCCAAATTCCCATCAAATTTTTGGCACATTTCTACTAACCTTAGCCAAATTTTGCAGTATGCTTGGGTCCAATCCCCTGTCAATTTAAGTTCTAATTCCCTAGCATCGCCATTCCAAATAATGCAACTGCAATGCATGAAAATGAAATATGCCACACATGAAAAAATATTTTTGATGAGAATTAATTCTCATTTTTATATAACATAAATGAAAAAAGATAAATTAAAATGTAGGTATCAAAGACCAACAAATGAGATGATCAACCTGAAGATTATCTTATAGGAGTGAATAGCCAACACGAATAGAACTTCCGAGGAAGAGCGTCAACAATCGATGGAAGTTATCGACCGTCATCTCAGAATTGCCGTAAGTGTTGAAGGACGAGGAGAGTGTCGATTTTAGTTGGAGCAACATTGATTATTATGTTAGTAATGCTATTGGTGCCAAAATGAGGTTGGCTGTTGTGGGTTTTTTTTTTTTTTGGCTCAAAAGGTTGGCTATTCAAATGATCTTGAAAATTGCAACCTCTTTTGTGGATAACGATGGTCAAGATACGGAAAATGTATCTAATACCTCAAAAGCACGAATAGTAGTAACTGTAGTTAAAATGTAATTACTTATTTGTAGTTGATGTTAGTGGGATACGATTATCCACAAAATATTTTTTTGTCAATTCATTCTTGCAAATTTATTGTTCCGCACTTTATGTACCAGCATTCGCATTTTGCATTAGTAAAAGTCATTACGTTTTTCTATACAAAATCAACACCGGTTACCTTTTCACGAAAATTCAAAATCCATGTTTTTGGTGAAATATTCTGTATGCCACCATAAAAAAAGAAGAAGAAGAAGGGGGGGGTGGGGGAATTGATTTACGACGACTTACAATTTAGGAACACGCTGGGTAAGGGCATCATTTGACAAACACACTTTTCATTAGAGATGTCTTTTTATAAAAAAGAAAAAAGAAAAAAAAAAGATGACACATTTTGATAACATGGAATATCTTAATCTTTCCTACTCTTCACAAAGGCACGCAAAATTGCCTTGTCAACGCGCGTTGAGTAAGGGCTGCAATCACGGTAGCGGGCATGGCCCCATGGCTTGGTAACGCTGTAATTTGAACGCAGAATCTGCTGCATTTTCTAAAATGTTTAGAAGATCAATTCGACAGCAAAACACGAAGTGGGAATTAGGTCCCGTTCTTTTTAGCTGCTGCTCCCTCTAGAAAGATGTAGGCTTCTTCAAAACATTAAACAAGTTTTAATTGGCGAAAGACTTTCACTAGTACGCATTCGACCATGCCGTGTTTCTTTTGGATTCAAGATCCAAATTTTGTAAAAACTTGAGAGTATCCCGTGTTGCAATTCCAATTCAACTTGACACGAAGTTTATCGTTAGCCAATTTAGACGTTGCTACTCCGTGGTCACTTGTGTCTTGTGCTAAAAGTCACTCGTTACCCAATTTTTATTTTATTTTTTATTTTATATGAAGGACTTCAAATGTTTGGCAGGAAATTCATGCGTCAATGTCCAACCCGCTAGATGTGTGGATGACAATTGCTTTTGTGTCGTGACCCGATCTCGAAAAATTCATTGGACTAATGGATTACTAAGCCTTCAGAGCAAGATTAACTCAAGCCCTCTTAGGCCCATACCAAATCGCGCCAGGTTATATCAAATTCGATCTTAGTATGATTTGGGTGGTATGTGTAAAGTGTAAATGGAAAAAGAGTCGCCTACGCAATCAGAGATTAAGGTTCAAAGGACTTGGTTACGTAGGTATTTTCACCAATGCCATTTCGGTACCAAGATTGAGTGTTTTTCTAAAGTGTTCGTGGAGATGTGAGTCTATCTTATCAATCATAATCAAAGCATGTAATGTGCGCAATTAAGGAGCCAACGACAGGGATAAAATGCATATATAACCCTAGTAGAGCTCTAAGGGCTTAGAAAAATGTTCAATTAAGGTTTGATTTCAATTTGGGAGAACCTACTCAAAAGGGGGAAATTGTCATTTTCTGAAAGAATCTAAGGTCAAAACTAGGAAAATAAGGTCACTCTAGCCATTTCCTATTTTTTGTGATTTTCTATAATTTTTATGAATTTTTATTATTTTTTCGGGTTTTAAATATTTATTATTATTATTATTATTAATTATTTGCATTATTTTAATAATAATAATAAAAAGTGATCCGGGTTGGATCAACCAACCCGGGCTGGACGGGACGCTAATGAGGCCCTCGGACCTGATCTGGTCCTAGAAAGAGGAACCGAAGCGGGCCTGACCTCACTTGTAGGCCCATCGCAAATTAAACCAACAACAAATCTAAGCCCACAATTCGCTCAGCCTACACCCAAACTCACCACCTCTTCACGTGAGTTCTATCGCTCTCGCAACATCTTCTTCACAGGCGGACGCCATGGGAGCCTCATCGAGAGCTCCGGCTACGCCACCTTCGACCAACGTCCGCCACCGCCGTGACCGAACTCTCTAACGACCGTCCACGTCCCGCCCAACACTCAAACTCTGGTGAGAACCTCCAGATTCCGGCTGCTCATTTCTCGCGTTTTTTGCCATTCAAACATTGCTTTTCAACCACAACAAGCATAAAGAAGGTTCTGAGACTTATTTATCTGCTTTGGATCTCCAGTTATGGTCCAAAGAAGAGCATGTCGTAGTGGGGTGTCGTCTAGGCCGGGAAAGACAGCGCTGGTGAGGAGGATCTCAGGAGAGCAGTAGCTTGCGTCGGCTTCTGTGAAGCTGGATCACGGCTACAGTAAATCCTCGACGTCGGGTAGTGGCTCCGTCGGGTCTGGACTGCTACGCGAAGCTGAGAACTCCCCAAGTGCTCGCTCCTTCACCCCGTCTGTTCGTGGCGTTTTTTTCCCTTTAGCCGAGCTGGCCCCCGGTTGTCTCTCTCTCTCTCCGTTCCTGGTCTCACCCTTTTCCCTGGAACCAGCTCCTTCTGCTCTATTTCGCGAAAATAGAGCAGAAGAGCTGGTTCCAGGGAAAAAGGGTGAGAACAGGAACGGAAGAGAGAGAGACAACCGGGGGCCAGCTCGGCTAAAGGGAAAAAAACGCCACGAACAGACGGGGTGAAGGAGCGAGCACTTGGGAGTTCTCAGCTTCGCGTAGCAGTCCAGACCCGACGGAGCCATCTACCCGACGTCGAGGATTTACTGTAGCCGTGATCCAGCTTCACAGAAGCCGACGCAAGCTACTGCTCTCCTGAGATCCTCCTCACCAGCGCTGTCTTCCCGGCCTAGACGACACCCCACTACGACATGCTCTTCTTTGGACCATAACTGGAGATCCAAAGCAGATAAATAAGTCTCAGAACCTTCTTTATGCTTGTTGTGGTTGAAAAGCAATGTTTGAATGGCCAAAAAACGCGAGAAATGAGCAGCCGGAATCTGGAGGTTCTCACCAGAGTTTGAGTGTTGGGCGGGACGTGGACGGTCGTTAGAGAGTTCGGTCACGGCGTGGCGGACGTTGTCGAAGGTGGCGTAGCCGGAGCTCTCGATGAGGCTCCATGGCGTCCCCTGTGAAGAAGATGTTGCGAGAGCGATAGAACTCACGTGAAGAGGTGGTGAGTTTGGGTGTAGGCGAGCGAATTGTGGGCTTAGATTTGTTTGTTGGTTTAATTTGCGATGGGCCTACAAGTGAGGTCAGGCCCGCTTCGGTTCCTCTTTTCTAGGACCAGATCAGGTCCGAGGGCCTCATTAGCGTCCCGTCCAGCCCGGGTTGGTTGATCCAACCCGGATCACTTTTTTATTATTATTATTAAAATAATGCAAATAATTAATAATAATAATAATAATAAATATTTAAAACCCGAAAAAATAATAAAAATCATAAAAATTATAGAAAATCACAAAAAATAGGAATGGCTAGAGTGACCTTATTTTCCTAGTTTTGACCTTAGATTCTTTCAGAAAATGACAATTTTCCCCCTTTTGAGTAGGTTCTCCCAAATTGAAATCAAACCTTAATTGAACATTTTTCTAAGCCCTTAGAGCTCTACTAGGGTTATATATGCATTTTATCCCTGTCGTTGGCTCCTTAATTGCGCACATTACATGCTTTGTTATGATTGATAAGATAGACTCACATCTCCACGAACACTTTAGAAAAACACTCAATCTTGGTACCGAAATGGCATTGGTGAAAATACCTACGTAACCAAGTCCTTTGAACCTTAATCTCTGATGCGTAGGCGACTCTTTTTCCATTTACACTTTACACATACCACCCAATCATACTAAGATCGAATTGATATAACCTGGCGCGATTTGGTATGGGCCTAAGAGGGCTTGAGTTAATCTTGCTCTGAAGGCTTAGTAATCCATTAGTCCAATGAATTTTCGAGATCGGGTCAACACAAAAGCAATTGTCATCCACACATCTAGCGGGTTGGACATTGACGCATGAATTTCCTGCCAAACATTTGAAGTCCTTCATATAAAATAAAAAATAAAATAAAAATTGGGTAACGAGTGACTTTTAGCACAAGACACAAGTGACCACGGAGTAGCAACGTCTAAATTGGCTAACGATAAACTTCGTGTCAAGTTGAATTGGAATTGCAACACGGGATACTCTCAAGTTTACAAAATTTGGATCTTGAATCCAAAAGAAACACGGCATGGTCGAATGCGTACTAGTGAAAGTCTTTCGCCAATTAAAACTGTTTAATGTTTTGAAGAAGCCTACATCTTTCTAGAGGAGCAGCAGCTAAAAAGAACGGGACCTAATTCCCACTTCGTGTTTTGCTGTCGAATTGATCTTCTAAACATTTTAGAAAATGCAGCAGATTCTGCGTTCAAATTACAGCGTTACCAAGCCATGGGGCCATGCCCGCTACCGTGATTGCAGCCTTACTCAACGCGCGTTGACAAGGCAATTTTGCGTGCCTTTGTGAAGAGTAGGAAGATTAAGATATTCCATGTTATCAAAATGTGTCATCTTTTTTTTTTCTTTTTTCTTTTTTATAAAAAAGGACATCTCTAATGAAAAGTGTGTTTGTCAAATGATGCCCTTACCCAGCGTGTTCCTAAATTGTAAGTCGTCGTAAATCAATTCCCCACCCCCCTTCTTCTTCTTCTTTTTTTATGGTGGCATACAGAATATTTCACCAAAAACATGGATTTTGAATTTTCGTGAAAAGGTAACCGGTGTGATTTTGTATAGAAAAACGTAATGACTTTTACTAATGCAAAATGCGAATGCTGGTACATAAAGTGCGGAACAATAAATTTGCAAGAATGAATTGACAAAAAAATATTTTGTGGATAATCGTATCCCACTAACATCAACTACAAATAAGTAATTACATTTTAACTACAGTTACTACTATTCGTGCTTTTGAGGTATTAGATACATTTTCCGTATCTTGACCATCGTTATCCACAAAAGAGGTTGCAATTTTCAAGATCATTTGAATAGCCAACCTTTGAGCCAAAAAAAACAAAAAACCCACAACAGCCAACCTTCATTTGGCACCAATAGCATTACTAACATAATAATCAATGTTGCTCCAACTAAAATCGACACTCTCCTCGTCCTTCAACACTTACGGCAATTCTGAGATGACGGGTCGATAACTTCCATCGATTGTTGACGCTCTTCCTCGGAAGTTCTATTCGTGTTGGCTATTCACTCCTATAAGATAATCTTCAGGTTGATCATCTCATTTGTTGGTCTTTGATACCTACATTTTAATTTATCTTTTTTCATTTATGTTTATAAAAAATGAGAATTAATTCTCATCAAAAATATTTTTTCATGTGTGGCATATTTCATTTTCATGCATTGCAGTTGCATTATTTGGAATGGCGATGCTAGGGAATTAGAACTTAAATTGACAGGGGATTGGACCCAAGCATACTGCAAATTTGGCTAAGGTTAGTAGAAATGTGCCAAAAATTTGATGGGAATTTGGCCCTAAGTTGAGATTAATTCAGTCCATTAAATTTTAATCACAAAAAAGGCCTTTTTTTTAAAGTTTATTAACCGAAAAAGGTAAAGTTTAAGCCTGCATTATCTGAGTTTGATCTAGATTTTGACTATATAAATACCTTCATGTCACATAACGGGAGGAGGGCCACTAAAAAATTGCATATAGGATCACATTGAGGAGACGGCAGAATTCTGGCAGTTCTCACACATTCACAACACACTATCGAAAAAGGGAGAGATGAAGAAAGGATCTTGCTTGTGGAGGCATGATACGGAGGGTTCTCGGAGGAATTCTTGATCAGTACCCAACCTCAGGCGTCTTGCGGCAGTCCTGCGACTTCATGAAGTGGATCACAACTCTGATCGTGCAACGTCCATCTCGTTGCCGCATCTTCGGCCGCATATGGTAACGCTCCAAAAAAACATATTTCTATTCTCAAAATATTCCGAAACACTTTAGAAATAGAAATGCCTATGATAAAAAAAAAATATTCCCAAAGTATTACAGGGATACTTCTAACAAATAAAAACACTTTTGGAGCAGAAACTAAAAACATAAAAACTTACTTTTGCGTTCCCAGAATAATTTTTAGAAACACATTTGGAATATTTTTTAGAAATAATTGTGAACACTTTCTTGAAAGTAATTAAAAATAAAAATAATAAAGAATAAAAATAATAATGTTTTCAGAAAAAAAATAATTAAAATTCAAATGATAAAAATAAAAATAAAAATTAAAGAAAGAAATTAAAAAATAAAATAATTAAAAATAAAAAATTCGAAATAATAAAAATTAATTGAGAAATTGAATCATTTACAAAGGGTTTTTTTTTTACTAAATGACGTCAAAGTTACATCCAAATGCACATTTTAATTACAGTTTATCAAATAGTATTTGCATTTTAATAAACCCCTTTAGTTTAAAGGTATTGCATTTTTCCAAAGGCATTTGCTCAAAATTGAACCAAATAGGCCCGATTTATAATGAGTAATGACACTACTAATAAATAAGTTATTAGTTACATTAGTTATATATTTAGGTCTCCATCAAAATCCTACAAATAAAATGGCATGTACCACGATATGCTTGGAATTCCATGACTTTGTATTTTTTAGTTATGTAATCATATTTTTATCTATTTGGAAACATCTATGTATGACTCATAATTGTAATTTTTTTCTATCTATGGAAGACATATTTCATGTTCTCATTACTCAATTCTAATTCCTCTTCTCTTTCGTTTTTTTATAGTTTTTTGGTAAGGTTTTTTTTTTAATAGTTGATCTCGCCTATATAGAAAAAATTAGGAACATAATTTTTTTGGAGTTATCAAATGTATTTCTGTTCATTTTTTCTTTTTGAGAATAGAGACTTTATGCAGTTACCAAACGTGTTTCTATTTCCAGAAATCGTTGCCAGAAATAGAAACAAAAAAAATTGTTGAAAATATTGGATAAATGATGGGTGAATGAAAAATTGATACTCAAAGAACACTTTTGAGTTTGAAGTGGGAAGTGAAAAATACAAATCCCACATGAAAAGAAAGAAGACTTTGGAGTGCTTTATATAGAGTTACACTCCTTTAAAGGTGGTAACTATCATAACACAAGCACTATGTTTTAGCGTAGGCACGCATGTACGCGTGTATGCGGTGGGGGTGGGGGGCTGCAAATCCCAAGACCGACGAGCTGAAACTTGAGCGCAAGCCCATGAATGCAGTACCGAAAAAAGGGTCTCGCAATAAGCCCATTTTTGCCTTCTAGTTTAGTTTTCAACTCAAACTATTATTCTATGACAGCCGCTAAATTAATTGAGAAATGGCAGGTCAATGGAAGATTATGTAATGGCTATTAAATCAATTAAGTAATGGCAGAGTATGTAACAGCCGTCGAATTAATTGAGTAATGGCTGTCGCGACCTAAAATTGTTTGTACGATTTCAGGTTAATGGATTACTAATAAATTTAATTAGATTAATTAAGTTAACTGAACTCTCCCAAGTTCTACCAAATTGTGATTTAAGTTCAATTTCAAAAAAAAAAAATCTTAGATTCGCCACTAATTATTTATTGGTAGGATGATTAGAAACGAATAAAATAGCAGGAAACTACTTTTTTTCTATGATTAGAGATTAGTTGATCGGGCTGGTCACATTAACTTTTCAATTAATGCCTTTTCAATACCTGTTTCATAAAAAATGTTCAATTTGCAATTATAATTGTTTCTCAATACAGCTCAAGGAAAAAGTTTGCGGTTTTTCTCTTTATGAACAAAGGAAAGAACTAACTATATGTACTGCATGCGGTTTACTCTAAATTTAAAAATTTACAAGG
>JAGVVM010006198.1:0-25065 GCA_019149425.1 Psidium friedrichsthalianum
GAAAAAAAAGGAAGGGGGAGGAAGGGGGGGGGGAAAGAGGGGGGAAGGGGGGGAGAGGGGGAAAGAAGGAGGGGGGGGGGAGAGAGGGAAGGAGGAAAGGGAAGAAGAAAAAAAAAAGCAAGGGGGGGGGGGGGGGGGGGGGGGGGCAAAAAGCAGGTAAGGGGAAAAAAAGAGAAAGAAACGAAGATAGGAAGAGAGGGAAGAAAAGAAGAGTAAAGAGGGAAGGAAAAGGGTAAAACTGAAAAAACGAGGGGGGAAAGGAAAAAAATAAAGAAGGAAGTAAAGAAGGAAAAAGATGATGGGGAATTGAGGTGACAAAGAGCAGGAGCGGGGGGAAAATAGGGAGTGAAAAAGAGGATAGACGGGGGAGGAAAGCAGGCAGGAAACTAAACAGACAAAGGCGGGGGAAAAAGGCGCGGAAGATACGATGAGAAAGAAAGGGAACACGCCAAACAGTGAAGCCGCGGGCTAAAAAGGGTGGACAGGGAGGGAAGGGTGACCTTTAGTGAGACTCGAAGCCCGTTGAATAAACTATGTGTATTGTACAGACAAACGCCGTGCCGGTTTACAAAGGCTATATAGGAGTAACTATAGGGTAACTAGTAGGGCTAATCAATTTCAGGATGGGTAGATTTCAGACCTGAAACCTGGTAACTAGCCTATTATAATCAGTTCTTAATTTTTGGAACTTGAAACTTACCATTTTTTTTTTCTGAAATTGATTGTAGAACCTACCCTATTTCTTAGGTCCAGTTTCAAGGTCTGCCCGAGAACCTTTTTTTTTTTTTCCTTTTTTCATTTCATTTTTTGAGCAAAATAATATGAGCAACATAATGGTTCAAAGTAAAAGATAATCAACATAAATCCCTATCCGCCAAACATGTGGTCTTGTACAATTATAAGTGATGAAAAGTTCAAACACGTAGCCATATATAACTATAAACCATAAAAAGTTCAAACACGTGACATAAAATGGAAATTGTAATACTCTCTTCCCCATTCATCAAAATAAATTTTTAAAGTCCATTCTCCATTCATCAATAAAAGTATTGCTCCAAAGAATATAGAGAGGGGCAACAAAGAATGGAGAAGCAAATGAGGCAAGGCAGAGTTAGACTCATATTAGAGAAATTGGTAGTTTTTACGGTAGCTAAGAACCGGTTCCAATATGGGTCTTCACTTGAAATCATGAATCGGACATGCTTAAATCTATTCCAAAATTTTTGGAATCGAAAACTAGACCCTATTTACTTTGGAATCGAGAATCAAATAATTTTTTTCTTAGGGGTCCTATCTGGTTCCCGATTCTACCCAATCCAATTGTAGACCCCTAGTAAGTAGAGTTTCTCCTCACAACACTGATGATTGGTAGCAATGTTTTCACTACATGTATGAAAATTTTTTACAAAATTTAGTTTAGAATTGCTCCATCTCGCTCTTTATGCCAGCATATTGCAATGTTTTTCTCCCCCATGTCGCATGCTCCTTACATAAGTTTTTTGCTTGTCACCACCAAAAAAATCGGAATCGAGCTTTCTGAATTTTAGGTTAATGGATTACCAGATTAATTAATTAACAAACCTAGTTCAAGCTCTCCCAAGCTCTACCAAATCACAACTTAGGTTCAATATTTAACATGCAAAGACTTTTAACTTGGAGTCGCCACTAATCATTTTGGGTTAGTTGATCAGGAACCTAAACAAAATAGTAGGAGTACCAATTTATTCCTACGAACTAGAGATAGTGAGCCCGAAGACTTGATTACACTAGATTACTCTAACGCTCTTTCGGTACTAATTTCATGAAGAAACTTTTGGGGTAAGGTAAAGTTTGGTGTCAAACTAACCAGAATGGCAAAATTTTCATTTTTCAAGGCTCTGGAAGTGAAAATAGGTTTAACCAGTTGAATGTGGTCATTTCTTATTTTCCACAATTTTTGACAATTTTTCTGATTTTTTGGAATTTTTTAGAAATTTTTTTATGATTTTTATGAATTTTTTCTTTTCTTAGATTTTTCTATGAATTTAAATTTCTTTAATATTATAATATCATATTATTATAATATTAAACAAAGGGAACCGAGTCGAGCCTCAGCCTTCAGGCCCGCATGTATGAACTATGTTCGGACTAGGCTCAATCACTAGCCCAGTTCAAGGACTTCAGAAATTAAAACAAACTCGAGCTAAACATGGCCCAAACCCAAACTCCCTTTTCTTTTTAAGTGACAAATAAACCAAACCCACCCAAAAGATCTTACTTACCTAGCCTAGCCTGGAACACCAACCCTCCTATAGACAGCCTCCATCTTCTTCTCCATCACCTGCAGTATCAAATTACGTCCGAAACTCGGTCGGAATTGCTAGAGAGCATGCATCTGCATGAAATTACAATGTTTTTTCAGGCCACGGGAAAAGGCTATATGTTGCCCCAGAGAAATAACCACAGAGAGGCAACTACGCACACCAAACTGTTGTATCTGTGCACCAACAGATTTGCACCCGAAGGCTGTGTGCTCGGATCCGGGGTCGAGACGTCGGTAACATTTTCTTTCGGGCAAGTGTAGTTGCAACGACTCGGGCGGACGACCCTATATACCCCATTGTAAGCTAGAACGTAAATGTCCTTACGATTGTCTTCCTCAAAAGAGTAGATGTAGTTCAGAGACGGAAGAGAGCTTCCTTGCACATAGTCACACTTTATAGGCGAGTCTTATACGCAGCTAAAAGGTATCTTGCTCGATGTAAAGTTACCGCTATTCTTCGGAGTCTCCGTGGCTGCCTAGAGCGCTCCAGCGTATAAGTCCGCGTGTAAGTACCTTCCGTAGATGCATGGATCAGTGGTTGACCGATAAACTAGCTGTCAGTAATGGATGCAGATCCTAGCTTATTATTAACTTGAGAATGATTATACACCAGCATAAGAAAAATAGTGCTTATCGCCTTTACTGAAGTATTTCCTCCAGAGGCACAAGGATAGAGACCCTTGTAAACATGCTAGCCATAGTTCCCGCCCTTGGTGATTAGATCGGCCTCCTCATTTGTATCCTGCCCAACATCTGCACACATAAAATAGGAATGCCTCACCGCGTCAAAGCTGCAACGCCATAGATTTCTCATCGCCAGAGTCCATATCTCAGGCTGCAACTCGTTATCTTTGATGAAGGGATTATCATGGGGTATAGAGTAGTTTCTCCACAAACCCAGTTTTCTTATTTCATCAACACTCGGGATGTTATTAACATCAAGCCTCATGATCCGCCTGAGCAATGACTTTTTGTTTTGGGAAAAGTTGTAGGGGTTGCCTGAGTTATTAGGCGAGCTACCATCTCCCACCATGAGGTATAAGTACCCATCAGCGCGCCCAAAGAGGATCTGTCCTACGTGATGAGTAGTAAATGGAAGGCCCATAGTAAAGATCCTTCTCACTTCAATTGGTTTGGCACTCTTTGCCATAGAAGGCTGAGATGCAAAAGCATTAGCAGAATATTCTGCGACGACAATTTGGTAAAGGTATGGTTGAGCACCACTATCGGATGGTAGCTTCGAAGGTTCACGATTCACTTCCAAACTACATGAACATCTTCCCGTACAACCAGGCCACTTTGACTTATCGCAATTGAACAAAGCAGACAGCCGGCCATTTGCTACAAACTTTGGATGGAATACGATACTCATCAGCCCAAATTGTGTGTCAAAATGAACTTCATCAGTCAGGTCTAAAAAGGGGCTTGACTCATCGATCGCTAAAGATCCTCCTGATCCCTGCTCGGGAATTGTAGCGAGCCAAATATGTCCCTTCTAGTCAGAGAAGAAAGAACGGTTCAACCCATCAAGATGGGCGACCATATCAAGATATGACCCACTCCCTATCTTCTCGAGGCACAACCTCTTTGGAGGGCTTGTTGTTTATGGGCTATTCAGCTTAACAGACTCACCATCAAAACATACGTATTCATCAAGTGATGTTCCACCAAACGCCTTGCAGAAATCTCCTTTGGACTGCCAAAGTGAAGTCAGTTTAGTGAAGCTGGCATTGACTGGTAGTCCGGCTTGTCCTTGTAAGGAAGGTGCAAAGGGTGAGTTGAATATCGATATATCTTGACATGTATCCCATACTCTGGAGAAGAAGTCAATTGCTGCTTGGTCAGACTATGATGAATTAGCCGAAACAATCAAATTGCACAGGATTGGAACTGGCCTAAGATGAGCGAAGCCGAGGTACCCTTATCGTCCAAAATAAAGAAAATGCACGAATTGCAGGGGGGGAGAGCGAGAGTAAGTATTCCACCCCAGAATGGGCTCTTGCTGATGAGGTGTAGATCTGATCCTGTCCAAATGGCTGCTCTCACCAGTAGGTTCTGTCCAACTCCCCTCCTTTTTTTTTTCGTAATTTTCTACCGTTTTGGAGGACTTTTGCCGCGCCTGAGATATTCTCAATGAATAGATTTTCATGAACGAGGTGCATCACAGCTGAACAAAGTTGGTTTTCTCCTCGCCATTTTCAACTTTCGCTCGGGGTTTACCACGATCGCTCATTGGCCTACGATATGCGATCTTGAACGCACGTTCCACATGGAGGATCAAGGAAACTGAGAGAGAAAAAGATGAAGAAGTTGATGAAGAACCGGTGAAAGGAAGTGATGGAAGCCACCGATTCGGAACCCTAGCTCCAGGAAGAGGAAAACGGCTTCGTTCTCAAAATAAGCCGTGTCTCCCCTTGGATTCCACTTCAAATCCCCACCGAGAGAGTTGTCTAGTAAGAGCCTGATTTTAGAGAGAATTCCATTTTTTTTTTTTGTGGAGGTCCCCAAGGAAGAGGAGCTTCTTAGTCTTTTAAGCCATCATGGAGGAAAACAAGCTCATTCCTAAAGGCCGGCAAGACTCCATTCTTACAAAAGTGGTTGTTAAAGTTTATTCTCCAATTGTGATAGAATTTTTTGGCCGTTTGTGCAGAACGTGAATAATTTTCTTTTGTCTTCACCCATTTCCTCTCTTTTCATTTGCATGGTTTTCTTTTCTGGGCCTCCCCCTCTCTCTTTCTTTTGCTTTTCTCTGAATTTTTTAGTGCCTCATTCCGAAGCACAAGGCATTGGTGATTGTGTCGTTCTAGAAGCCCCCCCCCCCCCCCCCCCCCGAAATGATGGGAAGAGAACAACACTTTTAAAAAAGAAGGGAGGAGTTCACTGACCAAATTCCCTCACCATCTTTTGTCTGCCCTTTCCCTCTCTTTTTCGCTCTACTCAAAAGCCTTGACTCGTTTTCCTCTACCAACCATCCATCAAGTGCCTTTCTCCACATGTTCAATGGAAGATAGAATGCGCCATGATGCCCTTCTGGTCCCAATTATATTCTTATACCCAACAGACAATAGATTTCTCTCCTCCACAGTCAGTTCCGCATCTAGCTTAGCCACTTGCTTCATTGACTCAACCATCTCATCATATCGCTCAGCTTGCTCTGCAAGCCTCACCAAGTACACGTGCTCTCTCTCTCTCTCTCTCTCTCTCTCTCTCTCTCTCTCTCTCTCTCTCTCTCTCTCTCTCTCGGTCATAAAACAACTAAAGATTAGGGCACACCCAATCACCTGTCAAATTAAGCTTAACTCCTCACCGTCAATGTAAAAAACGCATGAGGAAATATTTTTGGTGAGAATTAATTCTCAATTTTTGTGTGATAATAATCAAAAAATCAAAATTTAGGTGTCAACAGCTATTCCTCTTTGAGTGGAGGGTCGCAAAGGTTTCGTTCAAAGACCGAATTGAACCTATGTTTTGACAATGCATATGATGAATGAATTTTTTTTTTGTGGGGTTTTAGTCCCATTTTCTATGCAGATGAAATGATGCATGAAGTGCAAAACTATAAATAACGTGTACTAAGACTTCTCTGCTCTAAAGAAATGGATTAGAGAAACTTTCACATGGATCGCATATGAAATTCCTATTTCGCCAAGCACCTCATAATGTTGACAATTTCCTCGATTTCCAAGCTTCTTTTTGTGATTACGAGGATCTCAAGGTACTAGAATCTTATCCGTTACCAGAGGTTTCCCTCTGACACGGGACAGCGCAAGATATATAATGAATAAATGCACTTGAGTTGTGGTTCAAGTTGCATCATTTTGTCTCTTGGGACTACCATTATTTTAATAGGCCACTATGAGTCGGTAGAGGTGGGTCAAGATCACAAGAGCATGTTAATTGTGACTTGACAAAGATCAAGAGCACGAGAGCAGGTCGATCGTGAAATGATTAATATCTCATGAGAGTAAATGAACATGAGCTATGTAAATGTCGAGATCAAGATCATGAGAGCATGTCGATCATGGCTTGATAAAGACAGAGATCAAGAACACGAGAGCAGGTCGATGGTGAACTGATAAAGGCCTCACGAGAGCATGTTGATCATGAGTTATATAAAAGTGTCACAAGAGCAGGTCAGTTGTGAACCAAATAATGATCAAAGACACGGGAGCAAGTCAATCGTGAACTGATGATATCTCATGAGAGCAGGTCGATCATGAGTTGAAGAGTTACCTGAATTTTTTGGACACTAATGAAAAGGACCATGCCACATAATCCACTCGGTGAACATGAAAAGGGGCGTGCCACCTAATCCACTCGGTGAACACTAAATATGTGAATCATGCTGCCTAATCCACTCAGTGAACACGAAAAGGGGTCGTGACATCTAATCCACTCGATGAACACGAAGGGGGCTGTGATACCTAATCCACTCGGTGAACACAAAATATGAAGATTGTGCCGCCTAATCTACTCGGCAAACATAAAATAGGTTTGTGATGCCTGTTCCCATTGGTGAACAATAAAAAGATGCATGTTACCTAATCCGCTTGGTAAACACGTAATGAGAAACAATCTCACTTGTTCCAAATCGGTGAACATTAAAGAGATGCATGCTACCTATTCCACTCGGTAAACACGTAGTAAGAAGCAATATCACCTGTTCCAAATGGGTGAACATTCAAGAGATGCGTGCTACTTATTCCACTCAGTAAACACATAGGGAGAAGCAATATCACTTGTTCTAAATGGGTGAACATTCAAGAGATGCATGCTACCTATTCCACTCGGTAAACACGTAATGAGAAACAATATGACGTGCTTCATGGTAAGTGTAACAGAATTCATGATTTTGTCTTCATTGCCATACTTCACTGGGAATTCATCAATAAGGAATCCTATTTAATCCTTTTGATAGATCCATTACCATTGAGTGAGAAACTTTCAGTATATAGAACTTTCACACTCCTCTCATGAAAATAGTTTTTCTAAAACCGGTGGAAGCAATCAAAACTTCACCATCATGCTGACAAGGTCTAAGTATTCGAGATCGTAATTATCAGACACTAATCTGATAGGTTTTTTTCAGGATTGTAAATCAGCTAGTCAAGGCGTACAAAAGGGACACATGAGAGTCATTTGGCTTCGAGATGGGAAATATATCTCATTTGCATCATGTTTACAGTCAGGGAACCCTGTGACATTAGATAAAATATCTTGCTCGGCAGCTTTTCCAAGTTGACCCTTATAAACATTTAAATCCTATGTTAACTCAAGTGCCCTAATTCTGAGAGGCTTTTGGGTATGGGCTTGACGTAGGTTCAGGTATGCTCGAAAATAAATCTACTCATATCAAAAGGGTACATCATGCACGTTGATCGTGTGAATCATCTTACTTTGACGCCTGTTGTCGCTGATTCTTTACTTTGGCGCATTTTCGAAGTTTCTTCTGGGTTTGTCAATGTTGCTTTTATTTCTTTTGAGAATCATCATTTTTGCCAAGGCTTTCCTCTCTCCTCGTTGTTTGATTGATTTTTTTTTTCTTTTCTTGATCCTTTGAGAGAAATCTCTTTTGAAAGGAGGTTTGCCCCCTGTTTAGGAGGAGATAGGGGAGAGGAGAGAGAGAGTAGAGAGAGAGAGAGAAGTAGAGAGAAGAGAGGGAGAGCCCACTGTTGTTAGATGAGTTTTCTTGTGTACTTTCCTCAAGGATTTTTTTTCTCTGGGACTTTCTCTTCTTTGAGTGGTTTCCAAATCTTCATCAAGTTCGATCTTTTTTTTTGTTGTAATGATTTTTCACCTTTCATGAATGGGATATCACCGAAGTTGGTTTTTAAGAGTGAATCTTCCGCTCAAATGGGGTAAGCGATGGTTAAAGTATGTGGAGATATGGAAGAAATGCTCTTCATCATGTCTAAGGTACTTGAGCTAACACAAATTCGCATGCAATAAATGTGTTTGAAGATTGATGCAAGTGAAAGCAAGAGAATTCTAACCATCTTGAGCCTATTTGGGAATTTACCCCAATGTGGAGTTGTTCTTGACAGAGGTAGGAAATGAATTCTCCGTTCAAAGGGGTTAATCAAAGGACAATCTGTAGTATGTATGATAGAGGAAATGAATGCCTCTCATCATTCTGGTCATCATACTTTTCGCAAGATAACCCATTACCTTTTAAGCACGGAATTTTCCACTCAACTCACTAGGGTTTAATATGGAGGACGTGTATAGAGATGACTTGCCTTTCATATTCCTGATGTTCCTTATCCAATATGATCATTTTTATAGAATGGAATAGATTGCCCGATTAAAACTCTTCCCATTAAGGTTAACAATACAGACAAAACCATGTATGAAATTTTGCAACATGTGAGCACCTTTTAAGTATGCAAAATGTAGCAATGACTTATGTCGCTTCATGAAAGACTCATGTACATTCTTAAGAAATGAACTATGCATGCATGTTTAGATTTGCAAGAAACTCCCTGGAATGGGATTGTAGATTGCCTATGAACATGCAAATGGATTTAGCAAGTTTGAGAACTTAATCCTTAGTTTGAGAAAAACTCGTTCCCAAGTTTTGCCCATAGACTCTTCATCTAAGCTCATTGGGTGATTCTTCGGGTTGCTTTGAACCTCAATCAATTCTTCCTAGCTACTCGTGGGTTCATCATTTCATTCATTTTTTAAATGTAAACCCCTGCTATCAAAAAGGAAAGAGCACACGTTAGTCGTGAAATTACAAAGGATAAATTAGAATCGATACCCAGTTACCCTTCACTTTAAGCTTCGTCACATTAGTGCTTTGCATTTTCCTTTTACTAGCTTCATTTGATTTCGCTCGACTGAAGTCCGAGCAAGAGGAGAATCCGCTTAAGAAGCCAGGTTCTTGTCTTCTTCCGAGTTATTTCGGACTATTGTCATCTCCCATGCCATTAGGCCCGCGGGACCACAGGCCTCCATAGGGGCCTCCTTTCATTGTAAGGGGCTAATTTTTGGCTGACATAGTCTTCTCATGTTGCATTGGATAAACTCCACTTTATGATGCCCCTGAGGTAGGTGATAATCTCCTGTCATGAATGGGATAAACTCAACTTATAATTAAAATAATTAAGGGTGAATTAGAACGATAAAAAGTTATCCTTCTTTGAGCTCGCCTGGGTTTTCACTCGCGATTTCTTTGTTTGAAGCTATTCCTCTAGTGGCAATGTCCACGAATTGATTTGCCCCAAGTTTTGTTCAATAAGAGAACTTCGCATTTGGGTATGACTGTGCTCTCGAAACAGTTTGTAAACTCTTGAGAATTGAAGGGATTCAATTTAGAGTTGGAGCGATTGAGGGTAAATCGAAACGATACAAAGTTACCCTTTGAGCTTACGTGGACCTTTTACTCACAATTAATTTGTCCAAGTTTGGTTCAGTAAAGGATCCAAGCATTTAATAGGGAAAGGAAAATCACTACTCTTTGTCCTTGAATTAATTCTAGACATCTATAAAGCAGAAAATATCCAACACAAGGGAATGAAACATATGCATTCATTCAGATTGGTTCTGCTTCCTTTGCGGCTCTCCATGATCAGCTAGTTTCATGCCGAATCAGGTACACATCGGCAATGTTGAAGGATCCGTGATCACTAGCTTTGAAGTACAGGCTCCGTATGAACATTATAAGCTCAAAGCTTCATCAATATCGAACTGATTGATCATGGCAGTAAGCTCATCATAAATACCACTTAATTGGTGGTGATACATCTACTTTTCCTCGGAAGGCATCAATACTGACCCCATAGAATTAGTCTTCTTGTGCATTCCTCTAATACACTAGATTCTGCTGGACTGACCTAACTCACCTCTCAAATGGACATTTTCGATCTTCAAATACTGTATTTCGTCGAGGGTGAAGAGGCCACTGCAATTAGGGCAATTGGCAGTGTCAAAGCTTCCCTATACCTCGTGTTCTCTGCTCAAAGTCTTTCATTTTCAGCTCTTAGAAACTCGATTTCGCAGTATTTATGTCGAGTCTTCACACGGGTTCGCCTATTCTGACACCAAAACTTGACTTGTGAAATTTCTAGCCTTAGCTCTTAGTTTAGTTCCTTTCTTTGTTTGTTATTTGGGTTAGGCACTCCATGAAGAAATCTTCAAGCTTTTGAATTTGATACTCAGTGTGGTAATGGTAACATTTCGTTTGACTATTGTTGTTGTCGTCATTGTCTTTGTTGAGATCCTGAACGTCGTTGGCAGAAGGGCCAGATTCCATGGGCTCAGTGCCAATCGTGGTCTCGAACTCTTCATCTCCTATATTCAGTAAGTGAAAATAGCTCTCAAATATGTTGGGTTGAGACATCATTGACTAGTTACTGGTCCCTCAAGGTTTACTACTCTTTCTTGTATTTTTACTCTCCCTAAATTTTCTAAATGACCGTGTATGCTTTAAGACTCTCTCTTTGAGCACGGATGAAGACTACTAGGAGGACGCCTCTTTTAAGATTTAGGCATGGATTCAGAATTTGTATCGCTTCCCCTAAGATTTTTGTCTTCCCAACTTTTTATCATATCTCTCGTTCGGTTTGTCTTCTTTCATCATTTTCATAGTGGTAGGACCCCTGTCACTATTTCTTCTACCCGTCTCAAGCATTGATTTTATAGGTGAGCTCTCTTCTTCTACGAATGGAGACAAATTCTATCTTCTTTTCTGCTAAAATTTTCTTTGTCTCCCACTCATGTCATCTTTTTCTTCTTTCTTTTTCAAAGTGGTGGTGTCCCCTCAAACTTTTTCCCAAAGATTTCAAATGTGCTTGGCTCGAGATTGTAGACCGGCAGTATACCCATAGATAGGGAATTCGAGCCAATAGGAGTGACACTGAAAGAAAAAGGGCAGATAGCAAAATTCGGCCAATAGAGGATGGCACCTTGAAATCAATACTTAACGCGAAGCGGATTAACATCTTCGCATTTCACTTGTCTGCCTTGATTCTCTCCTGTATCATTTCAACGATAATGGCCAATCTTTCCACGCACATCTTCTTGGCTGAAGTTATGGTTAAATGGGAGAGACTTTATCACCTTCTTAGCCAAGGCTATATTTACATAGCCTATCATCCGAGTGTTGAAGCTGAGACCTTGGTTTGTTCAGAGAGATAAGTGGCTCTTCGATTGAAGGCAACAATTTGAAAAGGGAATACAAGGCGTTCCCAACCATCTTTATCAATTTTCTGGAGGCTTACCGAAACACCTATAAAATGATTACCTAACTCGTATCGTGAAAGCTCGCTACCAAGATCGATCTGAATGCTTGGAATCTGTAGAACTGGCGGTTGTCCGCCACAAGAAGGCCATCAAGTCTACTGATGAACGAGCCTCACTATTGGTTCACAAGAGGAAGAAGTTGGTGGAGCGCTTAACCTTGATCCAGACTTACTTCGAGCATGACCCGAGTGACATTGTGATGAAGTTTAGATGTGATTGGATAGAAGAAAGGCTCGAAGACCTAACGGCAGATATAGCTCTCAAGACAGACTTGATCGAGAATCTGAAATTCACCGTTAAACATCAGGAGGCCAGCGTAGCCAGGCAGAAGGAGAAATGCACTTGCCTATTCTTTAAGCTTGCGGATCTCGAATCCTAGACTGCTCGGTGTAGGCAAAGCATTAACTGTATGGAGAGTTAGTTGAGCTCTTCCGTGATGCTTATTAGGGTTTAATTTGGTTTTACTTTTCCTTCTCAGTGACTTGTTGTAAGACTCATTGATGTATGAAATGAGAGAAAAGTTTCGCATGTTTATGCTTTAATCTTCCCTTCATCTCTTCTTCCGCATAGCATGATAGAACGACTTAAGGCTTAACATTCTTTTTTATGCTCTTATTAGCCGCTTCAGACAATAATATCGAGAACATTGAAGAATGATTTGGCGATGGCCCCCACTGGCCATATTGAGATCCATGACCAGTCATGTAAATTATTACAAATATGACCACTTGGTCAGTGTGTCAATAAGTGAACCAGGGCATTTGTTGTGTGCCCCACTTCACTTATGCTTTGTACCTTTCGACATCCACTTGTTTGTGTCGGTTGCCTGTAGCGTCGGCAGAAATGCCTGTGCGCCATATTTAATAATAGAAGACCGGTCTTCCAAAGTCCTCCATGTTGATAGGAGTCTACAACCCCATAATGCATGCTTCATATTCAGCTATGTTGTTAGTGCATGGGAATACCAAGTTTGCGACCATGGGATATTGTTGTCCATCTGGGGATATTAAGACTATCCTTATGCCTGATCCGGATAAATTCATTGTCCCATCAAAATACATAGCCTATACATGCTCACTGATTGACACGATTCTGTCTCTAAGAGGATCGATCTCTTTGCTTGCCCTAGGGTTTCGGCTAGGACATCGGCAATTTCTCGTCCTTTCGCATTCCTCAAGATCATCCTGACATGTTGTTATCATCAATGAGCCCAATTTTGTTTCTGCCTAGGGCACCTATGATTTCCTGCAAAAATAGAGTAAGTAATGAGTATGTGGTCCAAAAGAGGTCGGTCCATGGTTCCTGCATTGTTCCAACTATGTTTTTCCATTTTTATAAAAAAAATTTGACAAAATTTTCTTAGAAAGACATGGGTGAATTTCTCGGAAAGAATTTTCTTACAAATTTTATAACTTGAAAAAAAATGTGATAAAATCCTTTGACGTTTAGCAAATTTCCCAAAGGAATTTTCCTTTTTTATCACAATGAATTTTCAAGGATAAATTTGTCGAGAAAATCTTGTATCCATTGAAGCATTAAGGAAGGATGTGACAAAATCTTTTATTGGTCAACAAAATTTCCCGAAGGGAGTTTTCCATATTCATCTTTTCAAAAATGGGACACCAATTTGATTTTTATTTTCTTTGAAAAAAATGACCACAACGTCACCTAACATGGACCAACCAAAAATAAATACAAGATAAAGTTAGAGAACTTACTTTACCATGAAAAAACACAAATCACATAGACATGCACATGACTCATGGGTTAACCTTATTCTAACTATCCTAAAAGCCCACAAATTGAAACGAAAAACTTACATCAAGGCGACAATCTCGCGTACATAATCAAGATTAGCCGTGATCTCACGACGTAACCAACATTAGCCGGGCCTTTCCACTTCGGCCGCTCGAGTTAAAAACTATAACCACCGCTTCGGTAATCTTATCGAGCTAGGGCCTAACTTTTGAAACTCATTTTTGAAAAGAGGTTCGGAATTGAATTTGGACTAACTTTCAACATGATCTCACGGTGAACGCAAGAACCAAATCACAGTACCATCCTAAAACTAGTGGCCCAGGTCTAGCCACAGGACGTATGTGATGTAGTGCTAAAATAATTAATCATGCACAACAGTTAAATTCAAGCATCGCTTCAAAATGTGCAAAATTAAACAAACAATTCTAATACCAATGTGCAAAATAAAGGCATAGTCAAACACTTCACCCCTTATAACTCCCATTCTGTAAAACCATTTAATAGCTAAAGATTAGAATCCAACCAATTGTCAAACCAAATGAATTTTCATGAAATTTTTCTGGCCTAAGTCCTCTAAGTTCTTAAATTTTCAAAAATTAAGAACAAGTCTCCAGTGGAGTTGCCAAGCTGTCGCGACCTAAAAAATCAGAATCGAGCTTTCTAAATTTTAGGTTAATGGATTACCAGATTAATTAATTAAATTAATTAACCTAGTTCGAGTTCTCCCAAGCTCTACCAAATCGCAACTTAGGTTTAATATTTAACATCCAAAGATTTTTAACTTGGAGTCGCCACTAATAATTTTGGGTAGATTGAAAAGGAACCTAAATAAAATAGTGGGAGTACTATTTTATTCCTGCGAATCAGAGATAGTGAGCCTGAGGACTTGATTACGCTAGATTACTCTAATGTCCTTTCGGTACCAATTTCGTGCAGGAGCTATTGGAGTAAGGTAAAGTTTGGTGTCAAACTGACCAGAAGGGAAAAATTATCATTTTTCAAGTCTTGGGAAGTGAAAATAGGTCAAATTAGTTGAATGTGGTCATTTCCTATTTTTCACAATTGTTTACAATTTTTTCGATTTTTTTTTTGAATTTTTTAGAAATTTTTTTATGAATTTTTTCTTTTTTTTAATTTTTTTTATGAATTAAATTATTTTAATATTATATTATTATATTATTACAATATTAAACAAAGGGAACCGAGTCGAGCCTCAGCCTTCAGGCCCGTAGATATGAACTACGTCCAGATTGGGCTCAATCACAAGCCCAATCCAAGGACTTTAGAAATTAAAACAAACTCAAGCTAAACATGGCCCAAACTCAAGCTCCTTTTTTTTTTAAGTGACAAATAAACCAAGCCCACCCGGAAGAGCCTACTTACCTCGTCCAGCCTGGAACTTCAACCCTCCTACGGATGGCCTCCATCTTCTTCTCCATCACCTGCAGTATCAAACTACGTTCGGAACTCGGTCGGAATCGCTGGAGAGCATGCATTTGCGTGAAATTACAACGTTTTTTCAGGCCACGAGAAAAGGCCATATGTTGCCCAGAGGAATAACCACATAGAGGCAACTAGGCACACCAAACTGCTACATCTATGGACCAACAGGTTTGCACCCGAAGGCTATGCGCACGGACCGGGGTCGAGACATCAGTAACATTTTGTTTCGGGCAAGTGTAGCTGCAGCGACTTGGGTGGACTACCCTATATACCCCATTGTAAGCCATAATGTAAATGTCCTTGCCATTGTCTTCCCAAAAGAGTAGACGTAGTCTATAGACGGAAGAGAGCTTCCTTGCACAGAGTCACACTTTATAGGCGAGCTTTCACGCAGCTGAAAGGTATCTGACTCGATGTAAAGTTGCCGCTATTCTCCGGAGTCTCCGCTGTTGCCCAGAGTGCTCCAGCGTATAAGTCCACGTACAAGTACCTTCCATATATGCACAGATCAGTGGTTGACCGATAAAAGTAGCCGCGGTAATGAACGTAGATCCTAGCTTGTTATTAACCTGAGAATGATTATACACCAGCACAAGAAAACTAGTGCTTATCGCCTTTACTGAAGTATTTCCTCCGAAGGCATGAGGATAGAGGCCCTCGTAAACATGCCAGCCATAGTTCCCGTCCTTGGTGATTAGATGGAGCTCCTCATATGTATCTTGCCCAACATCTGTACACATAAACTAGGAATGCCTTGCCGCGTCAAAGCTGCAATGCCATGGATTTCTCATCCCTAGAGTCCATATCTCAGGCTGCAACTCGTTATCTTCGGTGAAGGGATTATCACGGGGTATAGAGTAGTTTCCCACATACCCAATTTGCTTATTTCATCAACACTTGGGATGTTATCAACATCAAGCCTCATGATCTTCCTGAGCAATGACTTTTTGTTCTGGGAAAAGTTGTAAGGGTTGCCTGAGTTATTAGGCAAGCCACCATCTCCCCCCATGAGGTATAAGTACCCATCAGCGGGTCCAAAGAGGATCTAGCCTATGTGATGAGCAGTAAATGGAAGGCCCATAATAAAGATCCTTCTCACTTCAATCAGTTTGGCACTCTTTGCCATAGAAGGCTGAGATGCAGAAGCATTAGCAGAATATTCTGCGATGACAATTTGGTATTGGCATGGTCGAGCGCCACTATCGGATGGTAGCTTCAAGGTCACAATTCACTTCCGAATACATGAACATCTTCCCGTACAACCGGGCCACTTTGACTTATCGTAATTGAACGAAGCAAACTGCTGGCCGTTTGTTGCAAACTTTGGATGGAATGCGATACTCATCAGCCCAAATTGTGTGTCAAAATGAACTTCATCAGTCAGGTCTAAAAAGGGGCTTGACTCATCGATCGCCAAAGAACCTCCTGATCCCTGCTCGGGAATTGTAGATCCCTTCTGGTCGGAGAAGAAAGCGCGGTTCAACCCATCAGGATGAGCGACCATATCAAGATATGACCCACTCCCTATCTTCTCGAGGCACAACCCCTTTGGAGGGCTTGTTGTTTATGGGCTATTCAGCTTAACAGACTCACCATCGAAACATACGATTCATCAAGTGATGTTCCACCAAACGCCTTGCAGAAATCTCCATTGGACTGCCAAAGTGAAGTCAATTTATGAAGCTGGCATTGATTGGTAGTCCGGCTTGTCCTTGTAAGGAAGGTGCAAGGGGAGTTGAATATCGATATATCTTGACATGTATCCCATACTCTGGAGAAGAAGTCAATTGCTGCTTAGTCAAACTGTGATGAATTAGCCGAAACAATCAATTGCACAGGATTGGAACTGGCCTAAGATGAGCGAAGCCGAGGTACCCTTCTCACCCAAAACAAAGAAAATGCACGAATCGCAGGGAGGGAGAGCGAGAGTTAGTATTCCACCCTAGAATGCGCTCTTGCTAATGAGGTGTAGATCTGATCCTGTCTAAATGGCTGCTCTCGCTAGTAGGTTATGTCCAGCTCCCCTTCTTTTTTTTTTCACAATTTTCTGCCATTTTGGAGGACTTTTGTCGCGCCTGAGATATTCCAATGAATAGATTTTCACGAACGAGGTGCATCACAGCTGAACAAAGTCGATTTTCTACCCGCTATTTTCAATTTTCGCTCGAGGTTTACCATGATCGTTCATCGCCTACGATATGCGATCAGGAACGTACGTTCCACATGGAGGATCAAGGAAACTGAGAGAGAAAAAGATGATGAAGAACCGGCGAAAGGAAGTGATGGAAGCCACCGATTCGGAACCCTAGCTCCAGGAAGAGGAAGAAGGCTTCATTCTCAAAAAAAAAAAATTGCATCTCCCTTGGATTCCACTTCAAATGCCCACCAAGAGAGTTGTCTAGTAAGAGCTTGATTTTAGAGAGAATTCTAGAATTTTTTTTTTTTTTTTGCAGAGGCCCCCAAGGAAGAGGAGCTTCTCGGTCTTTTAAGCCATCATGGAGAAAAATGAGCTCATCCCAAAGGCCAGCGAGACTCCATTCTTACAAAAGTGGTTGTTAAAGTTTATTCTCCAATTGTGACAGACTTTTTTGCCATTTGTGCAAAACGTGAATAATTTTCTTTTGTCTTCACCATTTTCTTCTCTTTTCAATTGCATGGTCTTCTTTTCTAGGCCTCCGTTGACACTGATTTTTGGCCAATTTTTATTTTCAAAATTTTAGAAAATTCATAAAAATTCATAAAATTGAAAATCAACTTTGGGAACCCCAGCCTAGCCTAGGGAACCAATTTTGAGCAAAAAATAATTTTCTTATTTTGGCATTTTTTTACATTTTATTTTCAAAAATTCATAAAAAATAAATAAAAATTTATAAAATTGAAAAATCAACTTTGGGGACCTTAGTTTGGCCTAGGGAACTAATTTTGAGCAAAAAATAATTTTCCTTATTTTTTGTATTTTTCTGCATTTTATTTTCAAAAATTCATAAAAAATTAATAAAAATCATAAAATTGAAAAATCAACTTTGGGAACCTTGGCCTAGCCTAGGGAACCAATTTTGAGCAAAAAACTAATTTTCTTAATTTTGGCATTTTTTTTACATTTTATTTTCAGAAATTAGGAAAATAATAAAAAATTAATAAAAAATAGTATTTGAAGTCAGAAAATTACCAAAAATCGTCAGTATTTTTAATTTAATTTTATATCATTTTGGATGAATAAATTTCGAAAAATAAGGTCTGGAATCTGGGGTTTTCTTGTTATTTCATTTTTCAGAATATTTAAATAATTCTAGAAATTCCATTTAGCTTTTTAATTTTCCATTTTTACATTTTTAGAGTCGTGTCATCCTCCTCTATTTTTCAAATTAAAATCCAGTCCAAAAGCCCTCAGAATTGTCCAATTTCACTCAAAAGGACCAAAATGCAATTTTTGATTTTTCAAATTAGTCCCTAAAAACACTTAAAATGCAATTAAAAATTTTCTAGGGACTGAATTGAAAATAGGGCGACGTCACCCCCTATATTTTGACCTTCTGAATCCAATGGTGGCAACAATTTTTGCAAAAAAAGGCCATTAGAACTTTGGATTTTGCAAAATGAGTTCTTGGGTCAAACCCAAAAATTGGGGTTTTTGCGTAAATACTGAATAATTTTTGGGAAAAATGCCATTTTCGAGTGAATATGATGCCCCTGAGTCCAATTTTGGCGTCAATTTTGAAAAGATGGGTTGATTTGGGGGTCATTGGTGATTTTAGCCAAAGCGGCGTCAACCGGGTCGAATCGACCCGACCCGGTGACCCGCACTACCCATCACCTTCCCAGAAGCTCCTCACGCGCGCAAATGGAAAACACCTGGTTTGATTCTGAGGGTGGCGGAATGCTCGCCTAAGCTCCGGCGAGTCGATCGGAATTTGCCCGGCGACGACGTGCCAAATGGCACATCGATTCGTCGCCGGGCACGTGGACGACGGCCGACGGGAATACTCGCCCGCCCACCAGGATTTTGAAAATTTTCTGGTTCAAATCAAGCGAAATTTTGGAGAGATTGAGTTGATTCTGTTGAGGATATAGTGAGGAGATCTCGGGGGATTGGCGGGGGTCGAGCTCAAGTTTAAAAGGAGAGGAGAAACGGAGAAATGGGGGGACTTTGGAGAGGTTTTTTTTTTTTTTTCAGAGGGAGGACTGTGGAGACTTGGCTAAAGCAAAGGAGGAACAATCAAGGGCTAAAATTCATTCCCTAAGCTCCCTGAGGTAGCAAGCATCATCACGAACCCCTCAGATTGGACTCAATACCCCGGAACAGGTAATTACCATTTTTGAACTCATCTCTGTGCATCCATGGTGTATTACCCACTCGAGCCCAATTCCCCAAATTTTCATGTGCATTTTCATTCCGCGACCCTCCTGACCTTCCCCACACTCCATTTTCCTCGATTTTGCATGAATCTGTCGTACCGAGCTCCTCAAACTCCATGAATGTGCCTCAACTCCGTTGGGAAAAACTAGCAATTTAGAACTCGATCAGGACCCAAGGTAAGTGTTCTGACCCTCTATAGATGCTTCTATGTGAATGAATTCGATAGTTATGCTCAGTATTGTAAGATTGGATCTGCTAGGGTTGTTTCTGTTCGAGCTTTGATTAGAACGATTTAGCCGATAGATCGAACCAGATATTAGATATGTCTGGCTAGGGATGAACAGGATTCGATCGGCGTTAGAATCAGGACGATCAGAGTAGGTCTCGCCGTTGGATCGTCGCCGGAAAACGTCGGCCGTTCACTTAGTACTGGCCCGAGGAAGAAGACGATGCACAGTCAGCATGCCACATGGATATTTTGACTAGGTCAACGTCCGAATAGCACTGACGTGGCGCCACGTGTCAACATGTCAGCTGGGTCGTTTTATAACAAGGCGAGATCCGACGGCCAAGATTTGGTTTTAGAACCGATCAGAGCCGTAGAGTCAGCATAGAGAACGAGCGTCCAGATTGAAGCCACGTGTCGAGTTATAGACCATAGGATTCGAAATAGGCAGAAAATAAGAAATAGAAATAAAACAAAAAACTCAAAAAAATTTCAAAAACATTCCTAAACTACGTCGTTTTGATGTTTGTTCAAGTCTTGGGCTGGTTTGATTAGTGGGCCGGGTCCATTTGACCCGGTCCGTATAACTTGATTCAAAGTAAATAATAAATAATCCAAAAAAAATCAAATAAAAATAAAAAAATATATATAGAAAACTAATAAAAATCAAACGGTGTCGTTTTAAGTTTAGGGTTTCAGGATTCAGTTCGGGTCGACCCGACCCAGTTCGGGAATTAAATAAAATAATAAAAAAATAATAAAAAATAATAACGACAATAAAAAATCACAAAAAAAGGAAAAATCATAAAAAAAATTTCTGAAATCCTTAAAAAAATTAAGAAATCCCAAAAAAAAATCATAGAAGTTCGCAGAAAGGAAAATAAAAAAAATAATAAAAAAATTTCATAGAAATTTTAGAAAAATTGAAAAATTTGTCAGAAAATGTAGAAAATGTCTGAAAAAATCGAAAAATTTATAAAAATCACAAAAAAATTCGAAAAATTCTGGAAAAATAGTGAAAAATCAGAAAACATAGAAAATGTCCAAAAAATAGGGAAAGTCCTTTGAAAGTCATAAAAAATTCTAAAAAAAATTCCAAAAATTTAGAAAAAAATTCAGAAAAATTCAGAAAAAAATTCCAAAAATTATGAAAATTAGGGAAAAACCATATTCAACTGGTTTGACCTATTTTCACATTTTTGACCTCTCGAGGCTTGGAAAGTTACCATTTTACCCTTCTGGTCATTTCGATCCAATTTTTTTCAAATCACCCCCGAACTTAGTTGACATCTTTTCTAGGTTCCTGAGACTTTCCTAGGCTTGTATTGACTGGTTTTGATGTGATTTCTCTCTGAGTCGATTCCTTGATTGCGCATTTATTTCTATGATTGTGATTGATAGGATAAATACTCATGTTTGCATGAACCCATTAGACTTTTAGGACTCACCTTACCCAAAGAACACCTGCATGAATTCCTTAGAATAGAAAATCATCCAACTTAGGTACCGAAAGGGTGTCAATAGCATATCGGCGTAACTAAGTCCCCGGATCTAGATATCTGGTTTTTGTAGAATCGAATGATTCCTCCCAATCGTTTGATAGGGTTTCCAGTCATACCCTCCAATAAATGATTGGTGGCGACTCCGATGGCATGCACACTATTCACATGTCACCCGACCATAGTAAGGTCGACCTTGATTCAAACTTTCCTGACGCGATTTGGTATGGGCCTGGGAGGGTCCGAGCTGAGCCCAGATATACAATGGGCCTAGCAATCCATTAACTCCCTCGGGACCAGGAAATCTTGGGAGAGTCGCGACAGCCTCCCCCTCTCTCTTTCTTTGCTTTTCTGCTGAAAAAAAAAAAGTGCCTCATTCTAAAGCAATGGGCGATTGTGTCGTTCCAGAAGGGCTCCCCATGATGGGGAGAGAACAACACTTTTAAAAAAGAGGGAGGAGTTCACTGATCAAATTCCCCCACCATCTTTTGTCTACCCTTTCCCTCTCTTTTTGCTCACCAGAACTTTGACTCCTTTTCCTCCTCTACCAACCATCCATCAAGTGCCATTCTCTGAGTGTTCAATGGAAGATAGAATCCGCCATGATGCCCTTCTGCCCCCAATTATATTCTTATACCCACAGACAACAGATTTCTCTCCTCCACAGTCAGTTCCGCATCTAGCTTAGCCACTTTCTTCATTGACTCAACCATCTCATCGTATCGCTCGGCTTGCTCTGCGAGCCTCGCCAAGTGCACCTTGTTGCTGCTCTTTCTCTCTCTCTCGGTCATAAAACAACTAAAGATTAGAGTACACCCAACCACCTGTCGAATTAAGCTTAACTCCTTACTATCAATGCAAAATGCATTGTAAAGAAAAAAAAAATGTGACGCATGAGGAAATATTTTTGGTGAGAATTAATTCTCAATTTTTGTGCGATAAAAATCAAAAAATCAAAATTTAAGTGTTAACATTGCTCATCATTGCGATCTGATTTCTGCTAAGCCATAAAAACCTAAGTGAAAATGGTAGAGAGTAACATTACATTTAGGGATAATTATATTGTAAGTTCTAAAATTTGTCACGAAAGTGCAATTGAGTCCTAAAACTTTCAAGAAGTGAATCAAGTCCTAAACCTTGTCATAAAAGTGCAATCTAGTCCTAAATTTTCAAAAGATGCAATCAAGTCCTAAACCTTGTCACAAAAGTGTAATCAAGTCCCAAAAATTTTTAAAAAATGCAATCAATGGAAGGACTTAATTTCACAAAGTTCACAAGTTTAAGACTTAATTACACTTTTTGAAAGTTTTAGGACTCAATTGCATTTTTGGCAAGTTTTAGTACCTAATTGCAATTTTGAAAGTTTTATGACTTAATTTCACTTTCACACAAGTTTTAGGACTTCCAACTGGGTCTTCTCGCCACCTCCACCCACCTTGTCGCTATCGCCATATACACCCAGTGAGTTGCCACCCCTAACTTGTTGGTGCTGTGACATACACCGATAAGTTTTAGGACTTTCAAAATGTTATATCCGGAGGGTAATAAACATTGGATAGGATAAGGGTATTATCTTATTCTTTTCTTATCCGATATTATCTATCCAACAAAAAGTCGAATGACCAAACGTAACGTAAGGTGTAGGGGAGAAACCCTTAGATTAATACGACATTTAATTGGTCACTCATCATTTGCCAAAAGAAAGAAGTGAAATCCCCTTATCTTATCCGATACTATCATATCGGCAAAAATGTCAGATGTCCAAATGCAGCCTAAGGGATATAGGGGGGAGACCCTTAGATTAATACGACATTTAATTGGTCACTCATCACTTGTCAAAAGAAGCAAGCGAATTCCCATTTTTGTTCTTATTAATAATGCACCCCAGATGATCAGTCCATACGAAATATTGACGAGCATGAAAAACATGTCATGAGGGGCCGCCTTTATCCACTTGCAAAGTTTCAATCAAAGTCAAAGCAGCTAATGTCATATCGGATTGGTGGCCACACTTCTTAGAACAAACAAATTAAAAGTGGGCACCATCGTACTTTCCCAAATTTGCCACTTTTGTCCAAAATGATTTTCGTATCTTGCTTTTTATATTGACCAATTAAACGTAGTGATAATTACCAGGTTGGACCGGCCCGTTTGCAACTTTTGCATTATGGAAGAGGTCGTGATCCGCCTGCGTTCGATTAGGTCGAAGATGAATGGACTTAGCCTCAACCGCCCTCTTTTGGGTATTGGATGACTTAACGACAGTTTCAATTCGCCACGTGCAAATCATGCAAGTTTTACAAAAATTTTCATTGGTTCTTACTAAACAATTGTTAGAGATGGGATTTCCTATGTTCCAGAGTGCCATGTTAGTCATTTCTATTTATTTATTTATTTATTTTTATTTTGGGATACCCATGTTTTTGCTTTTATTTTAGTATATTTTAAGCTTTTCGCTTCAGGTTCATCGACCGCCGACCCCAACTAATTTGGGATAAAGGTGATGTTGATGTTGATTTGATGTTACTAAACAATTGTTACTAAGTAAAGCGCATTAGGAGGCCCCCAAGTTTCACTTTTTCTTTAATTACTTTTGATCTGGAATGTCGATTACGTCGCATTGATTTGTGAGTGAGCACAAAGAGGGCACATCAGTCCTTGGATCAATTAAAACTTCGCAAAAGACCAATTTATGTATAGGAAATGACGACAAAAGATTTAATCAGCAAATGACAACAGAGATTCGATGTAACCATCCTACTTAGATGAATTGGTGTTTGTTCTACGTTAAGATACATCGTAATGTTGCTTGAACTTTAGAATCAGGTAGTTGTCTATATTGTCTTTGTCGTGATATCTAACTGCGACGTGAAGTTTCATTTGGATTTCTTCCCATTCTTTCCTTTTTAATTGGCCATAATTCCTCAATCTTTCAAGAGACATCTATTATAGTCATGATCATGAGTTTGAATGATTCATCTTCACCATATCTTTCACATGATTATGATTACATCATTTCTACCAAACCTTCATATGAGAAGGGAAGAGGGAATAAACATTCTGTTTGAACAGCGCAAGTGGAATGACCGGCCTCACTTTACTGGGCGTAACGGACTATTAGAAAACTATGCTCTTTGTTTGCAAAATTCAATGGAAGTCTTTTTGTCTTGGTGACTCCTGATCTGCTATCCCCCCCCCACCCCCCCCACGTCTCATCGTTTTACCTCATGCTTTTCAAATTTTTTTTTATTAATCTATGGTAAGATCTCATTTTGGTCGTGCCATTCAGGTATCGGAGGTTTTAATAGCCTAGCAATGCGGTTAATTGAATTGAATTGTCTATCTGTCGAAGCCAACAATAGTCTGTCGTGGGATGCTTGATTTGCTACGTTGTATGAGAAGGTGGTTATACTTGAAGTCTGGTGTGTGGCCCTAATCTTTCGAAGCATTGGGCATCCGCATGACGGGATAGTCCCTGCGGGTAGGGGGTGAACACCTGGTCCCAGGTAGATCTTGAAACAGGACCGACCGGACCTACCCGAGCCTACCAGACATATCAGGCCGGTCTTTGAATTGGCTATACTAGACCAGTTCCCTGATTCTGCAGTTCAACAAGACTGAGTGGAAACCGGACTGGACCTAAAATTAGAGCAAATTTCATGGACACACGAGGAAGAAGTTGGATAATGCGTGTTTTATACGTTATTGTTTATAAATTTTTATTGTTTTCTATATGTTATATGTTAATATTTTATGGATTGTTTGGTTTTGGCTATGGGATTCCGGAGTATTGTTTTAGTGTCATTTTACTGGACTGAGGGATAGTTTGATACTTTCCTAATTGCCTTTAAATTTATGTGGTTTGTACCATGCTTCGTCGGTTTTGTTTACGACCACCTAGTTTATTGTATTGGCTTATGTCTCGATATAAATAGGAGAGGTTTTACTAAAGTTTATTTTTTTCATGGAATAATAAAAATGAAACAAAACAAAAAAAAATTGATCAGTTCCCAATCGAAGACTGTCAAAACCGGACAAATAGTTCCTAGGTAGACATGGAGCCAAGATCAGATCGGATCGACAAGGTCAAGTCCCATGTCTGAAAGGATAGATTTCAAGTTTAAATTTTGATTTAAACTTTTCACTCTGAACACTGTTCACTTCTAATCATGGTGCAAAAAGTAAAAGTTCTTCCCACATAAGCCTATTTGCTAGCTGAATGACCATGCAGTTC
>JAGVVM010006199.1:0-14512 GCA_019149425.1 Psidium friedrichsthalianum
GAGGTAATGAAATTGATGTGTGTAGAATGGTGTATGAGTATTTGTAAAAGAAAAGAAGTGAGTTGTGTGGAAAGTGTTGTGTGTGGGAATTTAGTTGTTGTTTATTTGTTTATTTTATTTATAGTGGATGATGAAATTTAGGATGCTTGTTATAGATAGAATTAGGTGTTTGAGGAAATAGTTGTGTTGTATATAACAGTGAAATGGTTAAGATTTATTCAACTTCAACGAAAAAGAACAAACACAAGATGCAAACGATGCATTTAGTCTTAAATTGTCTTTTCTTGTTCCCTCTTCCCCTTGGATGCCATGTCTATCCACAATGGCCTTGCATGAAACGTGGAGATGCCCATCAAGATTAACAAAAGTAATTTTCCAAGGATTCCATAAGCCACCTTGAAAACCGTGGATAGCGATTAGAGTGTCTGAAACGAATGTCTAATTAATTAACCAAAACAAAGAACAAAACCGATGCGATAGCAATGTGAAAAGTGGGAAGTGTACGTTGCTGTCGCCCTTCGTTTGTTGTTTCTATTGTGTTCTTTACTTGTACGTACGTGCATGCATGAGCCACAATTTCTAGTGACTTGATTAATCACGCTAATTACGGATGATTAATACGACAGATCAGGACTCGAATATGTAGTTAGTCTCTCACCGGTTGACACACTTGGTTCAAAGCAGTTTAATGTCGACCTCAACTCATCCATAACACCATGTCTCGCTATTCGACACCGTGCTTTCCGAATTAATCAAAGACTTAGACTTGGATGAAACAGTGAAAAGTTCGGTTTGTGCCGATTAAAAAAAAGGATTAAAATACCTCAGGCGGGTACCCATGGAATAATTGTAATTGGAAAAAAAATGAATAAGGGATAATTAATTTTAAAAGATCGATAATGATATGGTTCATAGGTTTTAATTTGTTGTGCTACAGCTTTCCCTTCGACAACATTCTTATATTTACCTTTACAAACCAGATGCTGAATTTGTAATTCACTAAAAGCTCCCATCTTTGGTCATTCCTAAGATACAAGAGGGCATCTCGGCCCTTGCCTCTGCCCAGCAAGGATGGGAAAAAAAAAACTAAAGAAAAGAAAAGAAAAAAGAAAAAGAACACAAAAACTTACAAAATTATTAGAATATTATTTTAAAAAGTCGACCTCAGAGCCGGTAGTGCCATGTCAGTGTTGGCCGCCCAAATGGACCAAATTGGCAAAAAAAAAAGAGGTTTGGGACTAAATTGACACAACGTAATAGGTTAATGACTTTTTTGATAATTTTCCCCGGTCTAAGTGATTTTTTTTTCCTTTGTTAAGTTTTGTGATCGATGCACATAATAGAATTGAAAGACAGAACTTGAGCCAAATAAATTGAAGCAAAATTCACAAATAATAAGAAAAGAGTGTTATAGAATTTAAATTTTTTCATTTACTATAATTTTAGGTCCCCATTGCGTTCTTAGGCTAACATTATATTTGAAAAAAATTTACCGGAAATTTAATTTTTGCTATATTTCTTTGACTTACAATTTAATCTTTGGTTGCTCCTAAGCAAGACCTTAACAGGCTTTATCTGAACTGTGGAATATAAAAATTTGGGGGTATTTCCTTGAAATGACGGGAAGAAAAATTAATTTCTCTCAATTGAGAAGGGGGCAGGGCGTGCATGCACTGACACATTAAAATAAGAAAAGCATTTAGGCTGGGCATCGGATTACCGGACTACTGCTAGAGGCCCCTGTCGTGAGCTTCAGCTCATTGCTGTTTAGCTTGTGCTTCACATTGTCCATTGAACCGGAAGGCAAAGACAGTACCCCGGTACAATTTAATCTTAGGACTCCTTGATATACGATATTTGATGAAGTTAAGGCCGAAAAAATCAGCAACCCTCAGCTCCTCTCTTCCATCACATCCCCTCTGCTCGACACCATTAACGATTCGAAACCGAGAATAAAGACATGCCCGGCAAAGCGCCGGCGAAAAATCCGGTTCGTAATAAAAGGAGTATGATTTTTATTTATTATTTTCGGAGTCGAAAAGGAGTATAAGGTATTTTTGTTTCAAATGATTATGAGCTTTTTCTTTATGGAGAACACTTTATTTATTCGAATTCCATAAGATGATGAAGTTCAAATCACAACATCACCGTTCTTTATAAGTGGTGGACACTGTGATGGAGCACGTCTCAAGTTTCGAAATCGACACGTATTCACATAAACGATCCCGTCTGTTCAATTCTCACCTTTCTTTGCACATCCGCTGTTGCAAGATTTGCGTAAGGCTTAGCGTGATGTACCTAAAAAAATATATATGTGTATCGGAAATCATAAAATTTATCAAGAAAGTATATGAGTCCTAAAACTTACAAAAGTGCGATCTAATCTTAATACTTGTTAAATTGGTACAATCGAATCTTTCAATTAACTCCGTCCATATCGAGCCTCACGATTTTGTCATTTGACATATAAGTTGGCACTTTCCCAGAAAGTCATGCAATTTGATATTACTCTATCCTAGCACTCTTAGCTTCGGAGTTCTAAAGATAAATGACGTCGTTACGTCAAAAAGTGCTTTCGTGAGTTAATTCTAATTTTCATATGTATATCCCATAATCGATCCCTCGCGTTCGGTGTGCAGTTCTGTTAATTCCTACCTTGCTTCGCCATTTTAAAACCTATCAAAAGCCGCTCCTTATCTAGATTCTCGGGTCCTGGCAATCATTTTCTGTCTTCATCGGATCTGATCGTTATAGATTGCATGCATGGAGTACATTTAGACTATGAATGCACGGAAGATGTTGCAAGTACCATCCTGGATGGACAGAGCCTCAATTTCCTGTGTCACCGGAGAAGACGCTCGTGGGGTCTTTCCTTAACGACAACGAGTCAAAAGACTCGAAAGTGGGATATCTTCTGTCTCGATTCTTCTGGCAGATGATCCTTTGACTTTGCCCCCACTGGGTCGTGTCTCTGCCGGATCGCCAATGAAAGCCCGAAACGTCTCGTGCCGGAACAGTGGATTGATGCCAACTTTGGCAAGTTTTGATGGGTGGGAGCCGGGACCCCCACTCTCCGATTTTGAGTTGAAGTGACCCTAGTACTACATCGTTGGTGTGCCCTACTTGTGTGATTTTCTCTCGAGGGTCTCTAAGAAAAACCCTTCTTTGATTGTGGAGTGATTAGCTCATAGTCATGTCAGTAAGTTGGGAAGTACTGTCTTTTGGTGTGGATTGAATGGTTTGGTATTCCAAATCGAATTCGTTCCCGATTTGACGAGACTTCTCGAATGATCCTCGTTTTGCTTTCACCTTTTTCAGAGGCGGATTCGACGCTTCGTTGAAGACCTCAATGACCCCTTTAGAAAATAAAAGTAATTTCTCGAAAGCATTCTCAAAACATTAAGGGAGCAAAGACAATACGTTCGATGGATGGAATCATCTTATATATTGTGTATTCGATTCATCATGTTTGTGGAGAACAATAGACCGAGTGTCATCGAATTATCTAAAATCAAAATGAAGTTGAAATAAGTGTATACCCGTCATATTGTACGACATTACCATATGCTACCGTAATTGAGTATAAAGACGTCGATTAGCATGTTATAGTTTGTAAAGGGAAATATCACCAAAAAAAGCCCTAAACATATCGTATTGATACCAATAAAGTCTTAAACCTTTCAATTGAACTAATTTGTCCCAAACCTTTTCACGTAGATACCAATTCAGTCTATCCAGATAATTTTGGCCAAAAATTGCCAACATGGATGCAAATTGTCCTATGTGGCATGGTTGACATTGACGTTGATATTTTTTCAATAATACCAATAATCTTATTTTATTTTCTTATTTCTTTATTTTTTTTCCCCTTTTTTGTTTGCCGATAGCTAGCCAGTCACATACCATGATCGACGAGGCCCACCTCACCAAATCTGACAAGGCCAACCGTCACCTAGGCCAAGGTGACCTCGCCTAGGCAACTCCAGACAAGGCCGCCTTGGCTTGGTCAACCTATCCGACACTTGCCCTTGCCCAAATGCAATTGGCCCTTGCCTAGTGAGACCAGCCCTGCCGGCCACGGGCAAACAGAAAAGGAAAGGAAAAAAAAATGTAAGAAAAAAAATTTAATAATATCCACGTTAGCCCTAACCGTACCATAAAGGATAGCCGATGTCTACTTCAGTGATTGCCGGCTAAAATTGGCCAAATGGACTAAATTGGTATCGATGTAAAAAGATTTAGAGCGAAATTGATACAATTGAAAGGTTTTGAACTGAATCGATACCTATACGATAAGTTTAGTATTTTTTTTTTTTTGTACTTTTTCAGTTCGTAAAGTCATTATTGCACTACCTGTTTTGGAATCAAGTTTGAAAGTGTTGCACTAGGAAATGGTCCTACATAAATGTCTGTCGTCCGCACATTGGAGCTCAATAAAAAGTTAACTATTTGCATGGGAGGAAATGACATAGACCAACCCAAACTTTTTCAGAGTTTCTTGAGTGTTCATCAGAAATAGGACCCTCCAATATCCATCAACATCACACGTCCAAAAGTGGCTCCGACAAATTTTCAAGTCGTACTCTTTTTCTCATACAGAAGGAAAAGGCGAAGCTCCCTTTGCAGTCGCTTGTGGCTAGGCTTCAAGATCAACCTTCCCTGTCGAGTCTTTTCTGTTGCTCCACCATCGGCCCTCCAACGGTCGGTTTCTATCTCTTTTCCAGTTTCCTCTTTTATCTCCTCCTCAGTTGCCATTGTCGCCTTGCCCCCACGAGATCTTCTCCTCGATTCTCTACTCGAATGCCATTTCCTCGCCCACCCATTTTAGTGCGTCGCCCCAGCAACATCGATCGGGAAGTGACGCAGTCAAGTATAACAGTACGAAGCACATTGGAGATACTTGTGTTACCTCGTTCCCTGTCCGGTGGTGATACACAGAAAGAAGTAACTGTAACGATCCGATCCGACGAGAGCAGGGAGTAGTCGTCGGGCTAGATAGCCTGGATAAGGAGCGGTTTTAAGAATGGAGAAGGGGACAGAAATGAACCGAATATGAAGAGAGTGGTATATATATGCATGTGAGAACTGTAATTAACTCACAAAAGCAACTTTTGACGTAACGATAATATTTACCTTTGGAACTCTAAAAATTAAGTGTGCTCAGGTGAGAGCACTTGTCAGGATGGGTGACCTCCTAGGTCAGTTCACTGAACATGAAGAAAGTTCGAGGTTATCGAAACCGTCGATTGTCTCTTAAATTCAGTGAAAATTTGGTTGCTAATTTAGCTAAAAGATTGAAATTTTTTCATCCAAGTATCATTTTTTTCTGAGTTGAGCAAAAGTGCAAGAAATGGAAGCTTTATGCAAAAGATCCATGCACGCATGTGTATTATACGTAAAATAATAGACCCTCAGTTATACTTCAGCGTATTGTGCTCTCTTGTGGATGTAGGTCTCGGATACCGAATCACGCAAATGCTGGCGTCCTTGTTTCGTGAAAGCGCGTAGTTTTAATGCTCTCTTCTGACATTTTAGATGCTGCAGAATACGTCTTGAGAGCGTTAAGTGGATACAGATGATCTTCTTCTTCTTGCCTTCGAAAAGGGTAAATCCAGTCGCTGTACCCTCTTAAGATCATGAGATGTACCAAGAAATGAATGGCACACTCATTCACCTAGAAGCCTATTTTAATAGGAGGATAATGGAAAATTGTGCCCACAAAGGAAATTGTCTTTATTCTATGGTGTCAATACCATACAGAAGATAACCAAATAAAGGCAAGTCTTAATTGATTGCAATTATGGGAGATTTATTTTTTATTCAATTCAAGAGAGAGAAGATAATATATTATCTTGGACAGAAAGAACGTCGTACAATTCCATTGTTAGGAAAACTCTCTCCAAAAACTCTTTGTGGTTTTCTCTCAAAAATGAGTGATCATAGATCCAGATTCTTTCTCACCTACGTTTGGGCCTCTTAATTCGTGGCTATCTATGTTCATTCTATGTGATATATGTTGACAAAAAATCCTAAGTAGTTTTGAAGTTGACAAAACAATCCATAATCTCTAATATCTAAGTTAATGCTTTAAATACTATTTTACAGATTATTCAAAGATATATGAAACAAACATATGGGATTAATTTGGCAAGACAGGCTCAAACATATTTTGAGGGAGTCAAATGCTGCTTGGAGCTCAGATATTGAATGGGAAGCTCAAACAATGGAGTAAGGAGTTCAAATGATGGAGCGGATAGCTCAGACGTTGTTACGTTGCCCAAGCTCCGAGAAAGTATTTCACGAGCAACAACCAGATTGTGAAGAGATCAATTTAAAGATGATTTAATTGACATATTATATCATCACAATGGCTAGTAATCAAGCTAGATTCGCGTTTGGAGATTCTCAATTATGAAGATCAATCAAGGATGTGGATTAAGGGAGACGGGGATGACTCACCTAATGAATTAATTCATCTATAGAAACTCAAGATCATGATTGTATGAGTGATTTGATCCAAAGGGATTCTTTCCTTTGTCGACCTCAACGGTTACGAAATACTTTATATATAGTCTCATCCAAATGGGAAAGTTTGGAGAGCGATCTTTTGAAGAACTTGCAACAAAAAGTTGGGATGGAGGAGTATAAAAGGAGATTGCAAGGCTGAAGAGCGCACACACGAGAAAACAGAATTCAAAATTTTAAGAACGAGAAGTTTCATATCCTTCATATACTTTTGATCCAACACTGTAATACTTAGAGGAGAACATATAAGTGTGAGAGTGTTAGAAGAGAAGTCTATTTACCAAGCTGTAACATCTGAGTTATTCACCAATAGAATCCAGTCGATTGGCTACTAGTGTGAAGAAGTGGACATAAGCTTGAACAAAGCCAAACCACTATAAATCCTCTGTGCACATTCTCTTTCTCTTAATCTCTCTGTCTATATATCTGTGAAAGTATATTTGTGTATGACAGTACATTTGAGAGTCTCTCAGATCTTCTATCGTTTGAACAATGAACTTACCTATTTAAATTTCGCATTGTTTTATTAAAATTCTCTAAAATCACCTATTCACTCCCTCATTAGGTGATAATGCTAGTCCCAACAATTGGTATCAGAGCCTTGTGCTCATATTTTTAGTGAAGTGTTATTACTTCTAAGCTAACGTCTCTGTGGCTAGCAATTTTGCTCCTACCAGGATTAAAGGAGGAAGCAACAACAAGCTGCCCCACTTTGACAGAAAGGAGTATAGCTACTGGCAGAACAAATTCAAGGCATATATCAGGTGCTAAGATCCACAAATATGGGATATCGTGCAAAAAGGGGTTGATCTATCCGCAAGCACTTTAGGTAGTTCAAATACTGGGGACAACACCAATACTACTCCCACAATTGCTTTATCTGCTACTGAATTAGCAAATAGAGATGTTCTAGAAGCTAAAGCTATTTATTCTTTTTATAGTACATTATCTCCTATTGAATACAAACGTATTACAGATTGTCCTTCTTCAAAAGCAATATGAGATAAGCTCTATGTTACTTATGAAGGAACAGACACAATCAAAGAAACCAAAGTTAACATACTCTACGGCCAATATGAAGCACTCAAGATGAAGCCTAATGAAATGGTGAAAGACGTGTTTTTATAGATTCACTGAAATAGTGAATGGCCTTACTTATTATGGACAACCAGTGTCTGGTCCGATCAGAGTGAACTAACTTCTGAGAGTACTCAAAAAAGAATGAGACAACATCAAAACATCCATTCGAAAGACACAGAGCCATTATACATGGATGAACTCATTGGAACTCTTCAATCCTACAAGGATTAAAAAATCTACGAGTTAGGTAAGAAATCCATTGCTCTGAAAGCTAATGATCATTGTAGTGATTCAGATTCTAAAGATGAAAACGATGAGGAACTATCACTCATGGTCAAAAAATTCAAAAGAATGGCTAACAAAAGAAGAAATTTCAAAAGGAAAAGAGATTTCAAGCAAAATGATCTGAGACAATCATCTGGTGACAAAGAAGATAGCAAAGATGTAGTTTGCTATGCATGCAAAAAGAGAAGGCACATCAAACCAAACTTTCCTCTTCTAAAGAAGAAAAGAAGGAATGAAAAGTCTGAGAAAGCTCTGAAGGTAGAAACCTAGAGCGACATAGAATGTGAAAGTGATGAGGAATATGCCAATATTTGCTTAATGGCCAACTCAAACTCTGAGGTAACTCTTTCTAGCATTCCTTCTGAGGTATCTGATTATATAGATGAACTATGTTTTGACTACAGAACTACTCTTAAAAAGGCTTTCTGAATTGAAAAAGAAAGTCACCTCTTTAAAGCAAAATGATGTTTCTCAAAAAGATAAGATAAATTTTCTTGAAAAAGAAATTTCCCAAATCAAAGAAAAATATGCTTTGATCTCCAAAAAAAAAAAAATGAAGATTTGTAAATCGAGAATGTCTCTTTGAGAAAGGAAAATGATTATTTGAAAAAGGAAATTTCAGACATCCACAAAAAAAATTTCTCCGACTCAAAAAATTTACAACACATTCTTTCTATACAAATATCATACTACAATAGGTCTAGCCTTGGTCTTCAAAAGGAAAGTGAGTTGAAAAACAATTTTCCAAAAGTAAAAGAAAGATATAGAAGAAAACCTTCAAAACACGCATACATACATCATTTTTATAAGCAGTTTATAAGATCTGAGGGATAGAACGTCTCAAAATGTACAAACTATGGTGATCCAAAGCACTCAAGAAGTTATTTTCCTAAGATCTGGAGACTCACTCGAGATATCTTGAGTTTTACCAACTCCACCAATCCAAAAGGACCCAAACAGATTTGGGTACCAAAGAAAACTTGAATTCTTTTGATGTTTGTAGGTGCCAATGAAAAGAAAAAATAAATAGTACCTTGATAGTGGGTGTTCTAGACACATAACTAGAAGCTCTAAGATATTTATCAATCTTACTAAGTTTGATAGAGGAAGTGCCTCATTTGGTGGCAATAATAAAAGAGCTATTATTGGCAAAAGAATCGTGAAGATTAGCAATCTCTTCATCAATAACGTCTCATTAGTTAAGGGGTTTGAATTTCAATCTTATAAGCATAAGTCAATTGTGTGACTATGGATATAAAATTTCTTTTGTGAAAAATGGATGTTCGGGTGTTTGCCAAGACAACAAAGAATCTTTCACAGGATGAAGACATGGAAATATGTATCTTCTAGACACATCATCTCAGGACATCCAATATCTTGCATCTGTCAAAGATGACTTAGAACTTTGGCATAAGAAACTGGGCCACATAAGCTTTAAAGAAATCTCAAAACTTTCCTCAAAAAGGCTTGTGAGAGGACTTCCAAATGCTAAATTTGAGCAAGCAAAACTTTATGATGCTTGCACACTTGGGAAATAAGTAAGGAATTTGTACAAGTCAATAAATTAATTTTTCACTAATCGTGCTCTACAGCTTTTACACATGGATATATTTGGACATACTCGAACCCAAAGTATTGAAGGTAAAAATTATTATCTAGTAATAGTAGATGATTATATTAGATTTAGGTAGATTTACTTTCTTGCACACAAGATTGATGCATTTTCATGTTTTGAAGACTTTTCAAAAAAAGTTCAAAACAAAAAAAGTCTATTTGATATCCAGTTTCAAAACATATCATGGGGGAGAATTTGAAAATTGAATTTTTATAGATTTTTGTGATCAAAATGATTTTTAGCATAATTTTTTATCACCTTGCACTCCTCAATAAAATGGAGTAGTTGAAGGAAAATTCGATCTTTAGAAGAATGGCATGAACCCTTTTGATAAAAAAGTAAAGCTCCTTCCTACTTTTAGGCAAAAGCTATTTATACTATATCTTACATCATAAATTGTATTTTTTTTTAGACTATTACTTGAGAAAACCCCTATGAGCTTTACAAAGGTAAGAAATTAAGTATAGCATACTTTCATATATTTGGATGTCAATGTTTTATCCTCAAAATCCAAATGATGGTCCGAGAAAGTTTGATAAAAGATGAGATGAACGAGTATTGATGGGATATTCCACTTCAAGTAAAATATACATAGTCTTTAACAAGAGCTCAAGAATAGTTAAAAAAATCAATGAATGTGAGGCTTGAAATGGAAATAATACCTAGAAGATAGGCGCTAAAATCACCACATCATCTGAGAAGAATCCATCATTTGAGCAGACTTCATCATCTAAGGACAAGATATCATCTGAAGCCACTTAGAACGACAGTAATACTTTGACCACCGCATCATCTAAGAATGCAAATCAAGATCCTTCTCTAGAAGATGAACAAGATAGAAGAAATAATAAGAACTAAAAACACAAATTCAGTCATCCTATAGATATTATAACTGCAGATATAAAAGATGGAATCAAGACCAGATGCAAACTCAAGAATGCCATAAATGTTTTTGCATTTATATTTGAAGTAGAACCCAAAGGAATTGAAGAGACTCTTGCAGACGAAAGGTGGGTTGAGGTAATGCAATAAGAGCTATGTCAATTCAAACTCAATGAAGTTTGTAAACTTGTGCCCAGACCCAAGGACCATTTGATTATTGGAGCTAAATAGGTATTCAGAAATAAGTTCGATGATAAGGGCAATGTTATAATAAATAAGGCAAGACTCATAATCAAGGGATACGCTTAAGAAGAGAGGATTAACTAGGATGAAATATATACTATCGTAATAATATTGGAATCTATTAGATTACTCCTAGCATTTGCTTGCTACACCGACTTCAAGTTTGAAGATCCAAAGAGCTCAAATCATGTCTACAAGCTAAATAAAGCTTTCTGTGGACTCAAACAAGCACTGTGAGCATGGTATGAGAGGTTTAGCAATTTTCTCATTGGTAAAAGTTTTGAAAAAGGTAAAATAGATGCAACTGTTTATCAAAAAGGAAGGTAATGATATCTTGCTTATAAGAATATATCTTGATGATATCATATTTTGTTTTTCTAACGAAAAATTCTGTAAAAATTCCTCTCGGATCATGCAAAGAAAGTTTGAAATGAGAATGATGAGAGAGGCCACATTCTTCCTTGGACTTCAAGTAAATCAAACAAAATAAGGAAACTTCATACATTAAAAGAAGTATGTGAAAGAAATTGTGAAGAAATTTGTTCAAGAAAATTGTAAAAAAACTAAATCACCAATGTCTTTTTCATCTAAGCTAGACAAGGATAAACATGGAAAATAGGTTGATTAGAAACTTTATAGAAGTATGATTGGTTTTCTCTTTTGTCTTATTGCTTCTAGACCTAACATCATTTTTAGTGTGTGTATGTGCACCAAATCTCAATCATATCCTAAGGAATCAAATCTCTCTGCAGTAAAGAGGATCATAAAATATATTGAAACCAATCCCAATATGGGATTGTGGTACCCAAAGACATTAGATCTTACTTTACATGGCTGCTTAGATGCTGATCTTGCAGGTTGCAAATTAGACAGAAAAAATACCTCAGGAACATGTCAACTTCTAGGATCCATACTGGTGTCTTGATACTTAAAGAAACAAAATATTGTGGCACTATCAACTGCAAAAGCTGAATATATTGCCTTGGGGAGTTGTTGTGTTCAGATCTTGTGAATAAAGCAACAACCGAGGGACTTTAGAAATCAAGTGTGACAACACTAGTGCAATCAACCTCATTAAGAATTCAATTATGCACTCTCAAGTTAAGCATATTGAAATTAAGCGTCATTTTATTCGTGATCATGTGCATAATGGTAATGTTAATATTCAATTTGTTGACGTGAAACATCAATTAATTTAATTGATTTATTCACAAAGCCCATTGATAAAAATTCTTTTGAATATATTAGATAAGAATTGGTATTACTACTATGTATATTTGAGTTATCTTCAAGAAAGGTTAATCTTCTTCTGACCAAATTGCAACATCTGGGAAAGTTCAAAGTACAACCTTATAACTTGCTCAACATCTGAGGATGACGTCCACTTCCAAAAGCTAAAACATCATCTGAGTAGATATTATCTGAGAGGTACAAATAGAACCTCTGAACTAAAAGCATAATTTGATGAAGTTATCATCTGAACAACACTCACATCAAGTTTGATCATTCAAAATTTTGGTGCATAAATAGTTATTTTTGGTAACAATTAAGGTACGCACAAATCTCAATTTTTTTAATAATCTGTGAAATATTTTAATTATCATATTTACTCTGATTGAATTGATTGAATATTATGTTTTCAAAAATAATTATATCATATCTTTTCAAAATATTTTATTTTTGAAAATCACATCTTAAATCTCTTAATTGTCAAGAGTAGTTTCCTATTTTGATTAAAGCAGAAAATTAGGACTAAAGCGTCACCTCTGTTTTAAAATCACACTCACAAAGGTTTAATTTTTACTCCTCACTCAGAAATTCTCTCTCGAAAGAACTTCTTCCCCTAATTCTCTCTACAATTTCACTCTCAAACTCTCAATCTCTCAATTCCCTCAATTTTCTTCAAAAATTCCTCAATAACACCCAAGCATTCCTCAACATCGAAGAAACCCTCTATTGGTTCTTGACGATTAGGCAAATTGGAGAAGCGAGGACCTAGGGCTCCAAATTGATGCTCCAACGCAGCTCAATCTCTCCAGTTTCTTTAGATGAAGAAAGGGAAATCAAGGACCTGAGGAGACAAGTATTGTTTTTGTCATATTGAACCTGTTGCTGAAGCCTTAGAAGTTGAGGCCCCTGTAATGGTCAAGGTCGAGAAAATGTGGGAGATCAAGGATCGACTCTCCAAACGGTGTCACTAATGCTACCGAAAGGACTATCTTTCTAAAATTATAGGATCAGACTAGCAAGACGAGTACCAATTTAATTCTAGGATTGAGGATGAGGATTACGATAGATTTGAGAAGATATTAAGTAATTCGTGAATATTCATGAATATTCATGGGTTTCATGATGAAGGAAAATGTAGGGATTTGATTGTATGCTAAACTCGAAGGAGATTAGGCAGGTGTAAAAGTGAGGGCAGAATTTGAGTAAACTAAGCCCAAATCCTCTATGCTATCTAAAAAGAATAGAGAAGGTTGGTGAACCTTCAAAGCAGAGGAAGCACAATCTAAAGGAGATAAAGGGTGAGAGAGAAGTCAGATTTGAAATTGTGGTGATTAATGATCATCTGAGGAAGAATGATGATGATATAATTTATGCTCACTTTAGAGAGCATGGTGATGAAATTTCTAGTAAAAAAGGACAAAGTAGATAGGATTTTTCAAATCCAAGAAGCATCAGGGATACTTCAATTCTCTACTTGCTAGAACTGCTATGACTAATAAGCCAGTTGACTTTGAGTACTTTGAGAAAAATTCTTTGCATATTATTAATCTACTATCTAATTTACATTTGCAAACTCTCTATTCTCTAAATACTCTATGCTATCCTGAGTTGACTGCCTACTTTTACTCTAACTTCTCAATGATCTCTAGAGATGCTGTCCATTTCTCATTCTTTGGACAAATATCATTATGAATGTTGCAAAATTGCTGAAATTCTAATTTCTAAATTGCCCACTTTCACCCCATTCTCATCTCAGATGATGCTATCTATAGAGAACTCTTTAGAAATCCAAACCTCTCTAGAGCAAACAAAATCCATGTTGAACACCACCACTTTCCTCTCGATGTAATCATTCTACATAAGGTAGTCATCAACTACCTTAAGCCTAAGAGTTCCTCTAAAACTGATGTCTCTCATTATGAGGCAAAAATCATCTAGTTTATTTTCAATGAAAAACTTTCTCCCTTCGACACATGACCTTCTTGCATATGCACAGAACTATTAAGAAGAAGAAGGCACATCTATCATATGGCTCATTGATCACTAAGATCTTTGAGTATTTACAAATAGAAATCCCTCAAAAACTCAGATCTCCACAGATTCCACAAGGAAGTATTGGTGAATCAATGTTTGTGAAGATGGGGTGTAAATTTGTAAATGGTAAATGGAGGGATAGGAAGAAGCATGTGGTGCTGGTAGACCTTTCTCTGACTCAGACTAAAACAGCAGAGGCTCCTCAGATTATATTCTCACCTACAAAGCCTTCAACAGCAGAAGCCTCACCTACTGAAAAAACTCCAAGCCTTCACCTGCAAGTCCATCCTCTAAATCCGCTCAAAAGAAGAGGATGAATGTGTTGGCTCACAAGTCCACTAAGTATGGGTAGAAGAAGAGAAAACCTGCTCGGAAGTGGCTTGAAAAGATCAGGCTTGAAGCAGATCAGCAAACATCTAAAAGCTCCTTAGCTAGTGACAATAAGATTGAAGAAAATCATATAAACAATTGTGAGAATAACTATTGAGGATGTGATTTGCCATTCAAATGGAAAAGAGAGAGCAGGAAGAAAATGACAAAGGGAAAGAAGAAAAAGAGAATGAGAAGAAAGTTGAAAATGTCTCGGGAGAAGACAAAGAAGTTGAGAAATATGTTTAA